>JANJGN010001268.1:0-165343 GCA_026770705.1 Isurus oxyrinchus | reverse complement strand
CCCTCACCTCCCACCCTCCTCCCACTCCCCCACCCCCACTCACTCCCCCACCCTCCACCCTCCCCTCCACTATCCTCCCAGCCCCCCTCCACCCTCCCTCCCCTCCCCTCACTACCTCACCTCCCCCCTCCACCCCTCACTCACCCTCCCACTCCACCCTCCCCTCCACTCACCTCCCTCACTATCCTCCCTCCCCTCTCCCATCACACTCACTCCCCTCGCCATCATCTCCTCCCCCCCACCCTCAGTCCCCTCCCTATCCTCACACCCCCCCACACTCAATCCCCTCACCATCATCACTCCCCTCACTATCCTCATTCCCCCTCCATCCTCACTGCCCCTCCACCACTCACTCCCCCTCCACACTCACTCCCCTCTCACCCTCACTCCCCTCACTATCCTCACTCCCCTACCACGCTCACTCCCCCTCCACACTCACTCCCCTCTTCACACTCACTCCCCTCACCATCCTCACTCCCCTCTCCACGCTCACTCCCCTCACAATCCTCACTATCCATATCCCCCTCACTATCCTCACTCCAATCCTCTCACTCCCTCACTATCTTTACTTCCCTTCCCACCACTCCCCTCACCATCCTCAGTCCCCTCTCCACTCTTTTCCACTCACTATCCACACTCCCTCACTCCCCCTCCACACTCACAAGCCTCACTCCCCCTCCACACTCACTCCCCCACAATCCTCACTCCCCTCCACACTCACTCCCCTCACTATCCTCACTCCCCTCACTATCCTCACTCCCCTCTCCACACTCACGTCCCCTCACTATCCTCACTCCCCCTCCATTCTCTCTCCGTCACCATCATCACTCCCCCCTCCACACGCACTCCCCTCACTATCCTCACTCCCCCTCCACACTCACTCCCCTCACCATCATCACTCCCCTCACTATCCTCACTCCCCCTCCACACTCACTCCCCTCACCATCATCACTCCCCTCACCATCATCACTCCCCCTCCACACTCACGCCCCTCACCATCCTCACTCCCCTCACCATCATCACTCCCCCCTCCAAACTCACTCCCCTCACCATCAGTACTCCCTCACTATCCTCACTCCCCCTCCACACTCACTCCCCTCACCATCATCACTCCCCGCACTATCCTCACTCCCCCTCCACACTCCCCTCACCATCATCACTCCCCTCACTATCCTCACTGCCCCTCCACACTCACTCCCCCTCCACACTCACTCCCCTCTCCACACTCACTCCCCTCACTATCCTCACTCCCCTACCACGCTCACTCCCCCTCCACACTCACTCCCCTCTTCACACTCACTCCCCTCACCATCCTCACTCCCCTCTCCACGCTCACTCCCCTCACAATCCTCACTATCCATATCCCCCTCACTATCCTCACTCCAATCCTCTCACTCCCCTCACTATCTGTACTTCCTTTCCCACACTCCCCGCACCATCCTCAGTCCCCTCTCCACTCTTATTCCACTCACTATCCACACTCCCCTCACTCCCCCTCCACACTCACTCCCCTCACTATCCTCACTCCCCCTCCACACTCACTCCCCTCACTATCCTCACTCCCCCCTCCACACTCACTCCCCTCACCATCATCACTCCCCTCACTATCCTCACTCCCCTCACTATCCTCACTCCCCTCTCCACACTCACTCCCCTCACTATCCTCACTCCCCCTCCATTCTCTCTCCCGTCACCATCATCACTCCCCCCTCCACACTCACTCCCCTCACTATCCTCACTCCCCTCACTATCATCACTCCCCCCACTATCCTCACTCCCCTCTCCACACTCACTCCCCTCACTATCCTCACTCCCCCTCCATCTTCACTCCCCCTCCACACACTCCCCCTCCGACACTCACTCCCCTCTCCACACTCACTCCCCTCACGTATCCTCACTCCCCCTCCATGCTCACTCCCCCTCCACACTCACTCCCCTCACTATCCTCACTCCCCCCACACTCACTCCCCTCACTATCCTCACTCCCCCTCCACACTCACTCCCCTCACTATCCTCACTCCCCCTCCCACACTCACTCCCCTCACTATCCTCACTCCCCCTCCATCCTCACTCCCCCTCCATCCTCACTCCCCTCACCATCATCACTCCACCTCCACACTCACTCCCCTCCACACTCACTCCCCCTCCACACTCACTCCCCTCTCCACACTCACTCCCCTCACTATCCTCACTCCCCCTCCACACTCACTCCCCTCACCATCATCACTCCCCCCTCCACACTCACTCCCCTCATCATCCTCACTCCCCCTCACACTCACTCCCCTCACCATCCTCACTCCCCCTCCACACTCACTCCCCTCACCATCATCACTCCCCTCACTATCCTCACTCCCCCTCCACACTCACTCCCCTCACTATCATCACTCCCCTCACTATCCTCACTTCCCTCTCCACACTCACTCCCCCTCACTATCCTCACTTCCCCCTCCATCTTCACTCCCCCTCCACACTCACTCCCCCCCTCCACACTCACTCCCCTCTCCACACTCACTCCCCTCACTATCCTCACTCCCCCTCCACACTCACTCCCCTCTCCACACTCACTCCCCTCACTATCCTCACTCCCCCTCCACATTCACTCCCCTCACCATCCTCACTCCCCTCTCCACGCTCACTCCCCTCACAATCCTCACTCCCCTGACACTCACTCCCCTCACTATCCTCACTATCCATAACCCCCTCACTATCCTCACTCCAATCCTCTCACTCCCCTCACTATCTTTACTCCCCTTCCACACCTCCCCTCACCATCCTCAGTTCCCTCTCCACTCTTATTCCACTCACTATCCACACTCCCCTCGCTACCCTCACTCTCCTCTCTACACTCCCCTCACTACCCTCACTCCCATCTTCACACTCCCCTCACTATCCTCACTCCCCACACTATCCTCACTTCCCTCTCCACACTCCCCTCGCTATCCTCACTCCCCTCTCCACACTCCCCTCACTACCCTCACTCCCATCTTCACACTCCCCTCACTATCCTCAATCCCCTCACTACCCTCACTATCCTCACTAGCTCCTCATTATCCTCACTCCCCTTCCCACACTCCCCATACTACCCTCACTCCTCTCACTGTCATTACTCCCCTCACTAACCTTACTAACCTCATTATCCTCACTCCCCTCACTCTCCTCACTCCCCTCACTCTCCTCACTCCCCTCTGCTCACTGTCCTCACTATCTTCAGTCCCTTCCCCACAAACACTCATTCCCCTCACTATCCTCGGTCCACACACTGCAGATAGGCAGACTTAAACTCGCTCCCCTTCCCTCAATCTCCTCACCTCAATCCCCTCACTATCTACCCACCCTCCCTCACTCTCCTCACGAACCTCACTATCCTCAATCCTCCCCCTCACTCCCCCTCACTATCCTCACTCCCCACGCTGCAGATAGATAGAGTTTAACTCACTCCCCTCCCTCACTACCCTCACTCCCCTCATTCCCGTCACTGCCCTCACTCCCCTCACTATCCTCACTTCCCTCACTATCCTCACTACCCCCTCACTATCCTCACCCCCTCTCCTCACTCCTCTTCCTTCACTATTGCTCAATCCTCCACATTGCAGATAGGATGAGTTTCACTCACTCCCCTCCCCCCTACTGTCCTCACTCCCCACACTATCATCTCTCTCTCCTCACTATCCTCACCCACCTCATTATCCTCACTCCCCACACTATCATCTCTCTCTCTCCTCAATATCCTCACCCACCTCATTATCCTCACTCCCCACACTATCCTCAATCCCTTCACTATCTTCACTCCACTCACTATCCTCACACTCCTCAATCCTCTCACTATCCTTAGACCCCTCACTATCCTCACTCCCCTCACTCCCCTCCCCATACTCCCCTCACTATCCTCACTCCCCCTCCCCTCACTATCCTCACTCCCCTCATTATCTTCACTCCCCTCCCCTCATTATCCTCACTCCCCTCATTCCCTTCCCCTCACCCCCTCACTATCCTCACTCCCCTCCCCTCATTACCCTCACTCCCCTCCCCTCACTATTCTCACTCCCCTCCCCTCACTATCCTCACTCCCCTCCCCTCACTATCCTCACTCCCCTCCCCTCACTATCCTCACTCCCCTCCCCTCACTATCCTCACCCCCCTCCCCCTCACTATCCTCACCCCCCTCCCCTCACTATCCTCACTCCCCTCCCCTCACTATCCTCACCCCCCTCCCCTCACTATCCTCACCCCCCTCCCCTCACTATCCTCACTCCCCTCCCCTCACTATCCTCACTCCACTCCCCTCACTATCCTCTCTCCTCCCCTCACGATCCCCACTCCCCTCCCCTCACTATCCTCACTCCCCTCCCCTCACCACCGCACAAACCTCACTCGCCCTCCCCCCACTCCCCTCACTATCTTCGCTACCCTACCGCACTCCCCTCACTCTCCAACTCCCCCCGTCACTAACCTCACCCCCGTCCTCACACTCCCCTCGTTATCCTCACTATCCACATCCCCCTCACTATCCTCACTCCAATCCCCTCACTCCCCTCACTATCTTCGCTACCCTACCGCACTCACCTCACTCTCCAACTCCCCCCGTCACTAACCTCACCCCCCGTCCTCACACTCCCCTCGTTATCCTCACTATCCACATCCCCCTCATTATCCTCACTCCAATCCCCTCACTCCCCTCACTATCTTTACTCCCCTTCCCCACACTCCCCTCACTATCCTCACTTCCCTCATTCGCTTTCACAGAATCACACAGCGCAGAAGAGGCCCTTCGGCCCATCGTGTCTGCACCGACACGTGAGAAACACATGACCTACCTACCTAATCCTATTTACCAGCACTTGGCCCACAGCCTTGAATGTTAAAATTCTCATCCAGGTACTTTTTAAAGGATGTGAGGCAACCCACTTCCACCACCCTCCCAGGCAGTGCATTCCAGACCGTCACCATTCTCTGGGTAAAAATGTTTTTCCTCACATCCCCCCCTAAACCTCCTGCCCCTCACCTTGAACTTATGTCCTCTCGTGACTGACCCTTCAACTAAAGGGAACAGCTGCTCCCTATCCTCCCTGTCCATGCCCCTCATAATCTTGTACACCTCGATCAGGTCACCCCTCAGTCTTCTCTGCTCCAACGAAAACAACCCAAGTCTATCCAAATCTCTCTTCATAACTTAAATGATTCATCCCAGGCAACATCCTGGTGAATCTCCTCTGCACCCCCCTCCAGTGCAATCACATCCTTCCTATAATGTGGTGACCAGAACTGCACACAGTACTTCAGCTGTGGCCTCACCAAGGTTGTATACAACTCCAACATGACCTCCCTACTTTTGTAATCTATGCCTCGAATGATAAAGGCAAGTGTCCGATATGCCTTTTCACCACCCCACTAACATGCCTTCAGAGATCTACGGTCACAGACGCCAAGGTCCCTTTGTTCCTCAGAACTTCCTAGTCTCATTGTTCATTGAATACTCCCTTGTCAAATTACTCCTTCCAAAGTGTATCACCTCACACTTTTCAGGGTTAAATTCCATCTGCCACTTATCTGCCCATTTGACCATCCTGTCTATATCATCCTGTAGCCTAAGACATTCACCCTCACTGTTAACCACCCCGGCCAATCTTTGTGTTTTCCGCAAACTTATTAATCCTACCCCCCACATAGTCATCTATGTCGTTTATACAAATAATAGGGGACCGAGCACAGATCCCTGTGGTACGCCACTGGATACTGGCTTCCAGTCACTAAAGCATCCTTCTGTCATCACCCTCTGTCTCCTACAACTAAGCCAATTTTGAATCCACCTTATCAAATTACCCTATATCCCATGAGCATTGCCTTCTTTATAAGTCTCCCATGTGAGACCTTGTCAAAGGCTTTGCTGAAATCCATATAAACTACATCAACTGCGTTACCTTCATCTGCACAACTGGTCAGCTCCTCAAAATTGAATCAAATTTGTTAGGCATCCCTCTGACAAAGCCATGCTGACTATCCCTGATCAAACCTTGCCTGTCCAAGTGGAGATAGATACTCTCCTTCAGAACTTTCTTCGATAGATTCCCTACCACTGACGTGAGACTCACTGGCCTGTAGTTCCCTGACTTATCTCTACAACCCTTCTTAAATAGCGGATCCACATTCGCTGTTCTCCAGTCCTCTGGCACCTCCCCCGTGGCCAGAGAGGAATTAAACATTTGGGTCAGATCCCCTGCGATCTCCTCCCTTGCCTCCCTCAGCAGTCTGGGACACAAATCATCCGGACCTGGAGATTTGTCCACTTTTAAGCCTGCCAACACCTCCAATACCCTGTCACTCCCTATATCAATTTGCTTAAGATCCTCGCAGTCTCTCCCCGAGTTCCATACCTTCATCCTCATTCTCTTGGGTGAAGATGGATGTGAAGTATTCATTCAACACTCTAGTGATGTCCTCTGGCTCCACCCACAGATTGGCCCCTTGGTCCCTTATGGGCCCTACTCTTTCCCTGGTTATCCTCTTCCCATTGATATACTTATAGAATATCTTGGGACTTCCCCTACTTTTACCAGCCAGAGCTTTCTCATATCCCCCTTTGCTCTCCTAATTGCTTTCTTAAGCTCCACCCTGCACTGTCTGTACTCCACTAATGTCTCTGCTGATTTGCTTCCCTTGTACCTGCTAAAAGCCTCTCTTTTCCTTCTCATCATAACCTGAATATCTCTGGTCATCCATGGTTCTCTGGGCTTCCTATCACCCTAGAGGGAACATGTTGAGCCTGTACCCTCCCCATTTACTTTTTGAAACCCCCCACCCCCCACTGTTCCTCTGTAGATTTCCCCACAAGTAACTGATCCCAGTCTACCTTGGCCAGATCCTGACCTGTTTTACTAAAATCCATTCTCCCCCCGATCCAAAACATTTTTGGAGAGGAACTTCCACGTGGTGGTGTTCCCATGTGTCTGCTGCCCTTGTCCTTCTAGAGCCGCTGCAGTCCCCGTGTGGTGTAGGTACACCCACGGCGCTGTTAGGGAGGGAGTTCCAGGATTTTGTCCCCGTGTGGTGTAGGTACACCCACAGCGCTGTTAGGGAGGGAGTTCCAGGATTTTGTCCCGTGTGGTGTAGGTACACCCACGGTGCTGTTAGGGAGGGAGTTCCAGGATTTTGTCCCGTGTGGTGTAGGTACACCCACGGCGCTGTTAGGGAGGGAGTTCCAGGATTTTGTCCCCGTGTGGTGTAGGTACACCCACGACGCTGTTAGGGAGGGAGTTCCAGGATTTTGTCCGTGTGGTGTAGGTACACCCACGGCGCTGTTAGAGAGGGAGTTCCAGGATTTTGTCCCGTGTGGTGTAGGTACACCCACAGCGCTGTTAGGGAGGGAGTTCCAGGATTTTGTCCGTGTGGTGTAGGTACACCCACGGTGCTGTTAGGGAGGGAGTTCCAGGATTTTGTCCCGTGTGGTGTAGGTACACCCACAGCGCTGTTAGGAAGGGAGTTCCAGGATTTTGTCCATGTGGTGTAGGTACACCCACAGCGCTGTTAGGGAGGGAGTTCCAGGATTTTGTCCCGTGTGGTGTAGGTACACCCACGGCGCTGTTAAGGAGGGAATTCCAGGATTTTGTCCGTGTGGTGTAGGTACACCCACGGCGCTGTTAGGGAGGGAGTTCCAGGATTTGGGCCAGCAACAGTGTAGGAACGGCCGATATATTTCCAAATCGGGATGGTGTGGGGCTCGGAGGGGAACTTCCAGGTGGTGGTGTTCCCCATGTGTCTGCTGCCCTTGTCCTTCTAGATGGTAGAGGCCGTGGGTTTGGGCGGTGCTGTCGAAGGAGCCTTGGTGAGGTGCTGCAGTGCATGTTGTAAATGGTACACGCACTGCTGGTGGAGGGTCAGTACTGAGGGAGCGCCGCACAGTCGGACGGTCAGTGCTGAGTGAGAGCCGCACTGTCGGAGGGTCAGTATTGAGGGTGTACAGCACTGTCGGAGGGTCAGTGCTGAGGGAGTGCCGTGCTGTTGGAGGGTCAGTACTAAGGGAAAACGCAATGTCAGAGGATCTGGTGTCTCTCAAACCCTCGCACTCAGGGAGCTATCTGTACACTGACTGTTGTATCTCAGTCCCTCTCTCTCTCAGGGAGATATCTGTACACTGACTGGTGTCTCTCAGTCCCTCTCTCTCTCTCAGGGATAAATCTGTACACTGACTGGTGTCTCTCAGTCCCTCTCTCTCAGGGAGATATCTGTACACTGACTGGTGTCTCTCAGTCCCTCTCTCTCTCAGGGAGATATCTGTCCACAGACTGGTGTCTCTCAGTCCCTTTCTCTCACAGGGATAAATCTGTACACTGACTGGTGTCTCTCGGTCCCTCTCTATCTCAGGGAGATATCTGTACACTGACTGGTGTCGCTCAGTCCCTCTCTCTCAGGGAGATATCTGTACACTGACTGGTGTCTCTCAGTCCCTCTCCCTCAGCGAGATATCTGTACACTGACTGCTGTCTCTCAGTCCCCTCTCGCTTAGAGAGATATCTGTACACTGACTGGTGTATCTCAGTCCCTCTCTCTCTCAGTGAGATATCAGTGCACTGACTGGTGTCTCTCAGACCCCTCTCTCTTTCTAAGGGAGATATCTGTACATTGACTGCTGCCTCTCAGTCCCTCTGTCTCTCAGGGAGATATCTGTACACCGTCTGGTATCTCTCAGTCCCGATCTCTCACAGGGAGATATCTGTACACGGACTGGTGTCTCTCAGACCCCTCTCTCTCAGGGAGATATCTGTACACTGACTGGTGTCTCTCATTCCCTCTCTCTCAGGTAGATATCTGTACACTGACTGGTGTCTCTCAGTCCCCCCTCTCTCAGGGAGATATCTGTACACTGACAGGTGTCTATCAGTCCCTCTCTCTCAGGTAGATATCTGTACACTGACAGGTCTCTCTGAGGTAGATATCTGTGCACTGACTTGTGTCTCTCAGACCCCTCTCTATCTGGGTGATGTCTGTACACTAACTGTTGTCTCTCAGTCCCTCTCCCTCTCAGGGAGATATCTGTACACTGACTGGTGTATCTCAGTTCCTCTCTCTCAGGGAGATATCTGAACACCGTCCGGTATCTCTTAGTCCCTGTCTCCTACGGATATATGTGTACACTGGCTGGTGTCTGTCAGTCCCTCACTCTCTCTCAGGGAGATATCTGTACACTGACTGGTGTCTCTCAGTCCCCTCTCTCTCAGGGAGATATCTGCACACTGACTGGTGTCTCTCAGTCACCTCTCTCTCAGGGAGATATCTGTACATTGACTGGTGTCTCTCAGTCCCTCTCTCTCAGGGAGCTATCTGTACACTGACTGGTGTATCCCAGTCCCGTCTCTCACTGGGTGATATCTGTACACTGTCTGTTATCTCTCAGTCCCCTCTCTCTCTCTCAGGGAGATATCTGCACACTGACTGGTGTCTCCCAGTCCCGTCTCTCACTGGGTGATATCTGTACACTGTCTGCTATCTCTCAGTCCCCTCTCTCTCAGGGAGATATGTGTACACTGACTGGTGTCTCTCAGTCGCTCCCATCTCTCTCAGGGAGATATCTGTACACTGAATGGTGTCTCTCAGTCCCGTATCACTCAGGGAGATATCTGTACACTGACTGGTGTCACCCAGTCCCATCTCTCTCAGGGAGATATGTGTACACTGACTGGTGTCTCTCAGTCCCTCGCTCTCTCTTTGGGAGATATCTGTACACTGACTTCTGTCTCTCAGTCCCTATCTCTCAGGGAGATATCTGTACACTGACTGGTGTCTCTCAGTCCCTCACTCTCAGCGAGATATCTGTACACTGTCCGTTATCTCTTAGTCACTGTCTCCTACGGATATATGTGTACACTGACTGATGTCTCTCAGTCCCTCTCTCTCTCAGGGAGATATCTGTACACTGACTGGTGTCTCTCAGTCCCTCTCTCTCAGGGAGATATCTGTACACTGACTGGTGTTGCTCAGTCCCTCTCTCTCAGGGAGATACCTGTACACTGACTGGTGTCTCTCAGTCCCTCTCTCTCAAGGAGATATCTGTACACTGACTGGTGTCACTCAGGCCCGCTCTCTCTCAGGGAGATATCTGTACACTGACAGGTATCACTCAGTCCCTCGCTCTCTCTTTGGGAGATATCTGTACACTGACTTGTGTCTCTCAGTCCCTATCTCTCAGGGAGATATGTGTACACTGACTGGAGTCTCTCAGTCCCTCACTCTCAGGGCGATATCTGTACACTGTCCGTTATCTCTTAGTCACTGTCTCCTACGGATATATGTGTACACTGACTTGTATCTCTCAGTCTTTCTCGCTCTCTCAGGGACATATCTGTATACTGTGATCTCTCAGTCCCTGTCTCCAAGGGATATATGTGTATACTGTCTGGTGTCTCTCAGTACCTCTCTCCCTCAGGGACATATCTGTACACTGACTAGTGTCTCTCAGTCCCTCTTTCTCAGGTAGATCTCTGTACACTGACTGGTGTCTCTCAGTCCCACTCTCTCTCAGGGAGATATCTGTACACTGGTGTCTCTCAGTCCCCTCTCTCTCTCAGGGAGATATCAGTCCACTGACTGGTGTCTCTCAGTCCCGTCTCTCTCAGGTAGATATCTGTATACTGTCTGGTATCGCTTAGTCCCTGTCTGCTAGGGATATATGTGTACACTGACTGCTGTCTCTCAGTCCCTCTTTCTCTCAGGGACATATCTGTACATTGACTGGTGTCTCTCAGTCCGTCTCGCTCTCTCAGGGAGATATCTGTACACTAACTAGTGTTTCTCAGTCCCCTCTCTCTCAGGGAGATATCTGTACACTGAGTGGTGTCTCTCAGTCCCTCTCTCTCAGGGAGATATCTGTACACTGACAGGTGTCTCTCAGTCACCTCTCCCTCAGGGAAATATCTGTACACTGACTGGTGTCTCTCAGTCCCTCTCTCTCTGGGTGATATCTGTACACTGTCTGTTATCTCTCAATCCCCTCTCTCTCAGGGAGATATGTGTACACTGACTGGTGTCTCTCAGTCGCTCTCTCTCTCAGGGAGATATCTGTACACTGACAGGTATCTCTCAGTCCCTCGCTCTCTCTTTGGGAGATATCTGTACACTGACTTCTGTCTCTCAGTCCCTTTCTCTCAGGGAGATATGTGTACACTGGTGTCTCTCAGTCCCTCACTCTCAGGGAGATATCCGTATACTGTCCGTTATCTCTTAGACACTGTCTCCTACGGATATATGTGTACACTGACTGGTATCTCTCAGTACCTCTCTCCCTCTCAGGGAGATATCTGTACACTGGTATCTCTCAGTCCCTGTCTCCTAGGGATATATGTGTATACGGACTGGTGACTCTCAGTCCCTCTCTCTCTCAGGGACATAACTGTACACTGACTGGTGTCTCTCAGTCCCTCTATCTCAGGTACATCTCTGTACACTGACTAGTGTCTCTCATTCCCCTCTCTCTCTGGGTTATGTCTGTACACTGACTGGTGTCTCTCATTCCCTGTCTCTCTCAGGGAGATATCTGTACACTGACATGTGTCTCTCAGTCCCCTCTCTCTCTCAGGGAGATATCTGTACACTGACTGGTGTCTCTCAGTCCCTCTCTCTCAGGCAGATATCGGTACACTGACTGATGTCTCTCGGTCCCCTCTCTCTCTCAGGGAGATATCTGTACACTGACTGGTGTATCCCAGTCCCGTCTCTCTCTGGGTGATATCTGTACCCTGTCTGTTATCTCTCAGTCCCTCTCTCTCAGGGAGATATGTGTACACTGACTGGTGTCCCTCAGTCGCTCCCTCACTCTCAGGGAGATATCTGTACACTGAATGGTGTCTCTCAGTCCCGTATCACTCAGGTAGATATCTGTACACTGACTGGTGTCACTCAGTCCCATCTCTCTCAGGGAGATATCTGTTCATCGACTGGTGTCTCTCAGTCACCTCTCTCTCAGGGAGATATCTGTACATTGACTGATGTCTCTCAGTCCCTCTCTCTCTCTCTCAGGGAGATATCTGTACACTGAATGGTGTCTCTCAGTCCCGTATCAGTCAGGGAGATATCTGTACACTGACTGGTATCACTCAGTCCCATCTCTCTCAGGGAGATATCTGTACACTGACTGTGTCTCTCAGTCCCTCTCTCTCTCAGGGACATATCTGTACATTGACTGGTGTCTCTCAGTCCCACTTTCTCAGGTAGATCTCTGTACACTGACTAGTGTCTCTCAGTCCCACTCTCTTTCAGGGAGATATCTGTACAGTGACATGTGTTTCTCAGTCCCCTCTATCTCGCAGGGAGATATCTGTACACTGGTGTCTCTCAGTCCCCTCTCTCACTCAGGGAGATATCTGTACACTGACTGGTGTCTCTCAGTCCCTCTCTTTCTCAGGGAGATATCTGTACACTGACTGGTGTCTCTCAGTCCCTCTCTCTCAGGGAGATATCTGGACACTGACTGGCGTCTCTCAGTCACCTCTCTCTCAGGGAGATATCCGTACAGTGTCTGTTATCTCTTAGTCACTGTCTCCTACGGATATATGTGTACACTGACTGGTATCTCTCAGTACCTCTCTCTCTCAGGGAGATATCCGTAAACTGGTATCTCTCAGTCCCTGTCTACTATGCATATATGTGTATACGGACTGGTGACTCTCAGTCCCTCTCTCTCTCAGGGACATAACTGTACACTGACTGGTGTCTCTCAGTCCCTCTATCTCAGGTACATCTCTGTACACTAACTAGTGTCTCTCAGTCCCCTCTCTCTCTGGGTTATGTCTGTACACTGACTGGTGTCTCTCAGTCCCCTCTCTCACTCAGGGAGATATCTGTACACTGACTGGTGTCTCTCAGTCCCTCTCTTTCTCAGGGAGATATCTGTACACTGACTGGTGTCTCTCAGTCCCTCTCTCTCAGGGAGATATCTGTACACTGACTGGTGACTCTCAGTCCCTCTCTCTCTCAGGGACATAACTGTACACTGACTGGTGTCTCTCAGTCCCTCTCTCTCAGGTACATCTCTGTACACTAACTAGTGTCTCTCATTCCCCTCTCTCTCAGGGACATAACTGTACACTGACTGGTGTCTCTCAGTCCCTCTATCTCAGGTACATCTCTGTACACTTACTAGTGTCTCTCAGTCCCTGTCTCTCTGGGTTATGTCTGTACACTGACTGGTGTCTCTCAGTCCCTCTCTCTCAGGGAGATATCTGTACACTGACTGGTATCTCTCTGTCCCCTGTATCTCAGGGAGATATCTGTTCATCGACTGGTGTCTCTCAGTCCCTCTCTCTCTCTCAGGGAGATATCTGTACACTGTTTGGTGTCTCCCAGTCCCCTCTCTCTCTGGGTGATATCTGTACACTGTCTGTTATCTCTCAGTCCCCTCTCTCCTAGGGATATATGTGTATACTGTCTGGTGTCTCTCAGTACCTCTCTCTCTCAGGGAGATATCTGTACACTGAATAGTGTCTCTCAGTCCCCTATCACTCAGTGAGATATCTGTACACTGACTGGTGTCTCTCAGTCCCTCTCTCTCAGGGAGATATCTGTACACTGACTGGTGTTTCTCAGTCCCCTCTCTCTCAGGGAGATATCTGTACACTGACTGGTGTCTCTCAGTCCCTCTTTCTCAGGAAGATATCTGTACACTGTCCGTTATCTCTTAGTCACTGTCTCCTACGGATATATGTGTACACTGACTGGTATCTCTCAGTCTTTCTCGCTCTCTCAGGGACAAATCTGTATACTGTTATCTCTCAGTCCCTGTCTCCTAGGGATATATGTGTATACTGTCTGGTGTCTCTCAGTACCTCTCTCTCTCAGGAAGATATCTGTACACTGACTGGTGTCTCTCAGTCCCTCTCTCTCAGGGAGATATCTGTACACTGACTGGTGTCTCTCAGTCCCTCTCTCTCAGGGAGATATCTGTACACTGACTAGTGTCTCTCAGTCCCTCTTTCTCAGGTAGATCTCTGTACACTGACTAGTGTCTCTCAGTCCCCTCTCTCTCTGGGTTATGTCTGTACACTGACTGGTGTCTCTCAGTCCCCCCTCTCTCAGGGAGATATCTGTACACTGACAGGTCTCTCTCAGGTAGATATCTGTGCACTGACTTGTGTCTCTCAGACCCCTCTCTATCTGGGTGATGTCTGTACACTAACTGTTGTCTCTCAGTCCCTCTCCCTCTCAGGGAGATATCTGTACACTGACTGGTGTATCTCAGTTCCTCTCTCTCAGGGAGATATCTGTACACCGTCCGGTATCTCTTAGTCCCTGTCTCCTACGGATATATGTGTACACTGACTGGTGTCTCTCAGTCCCTCACTCTCTCTCAGGGAGGTATCTGTACACTGACTGGTGTCTCTCAGTCCCCTCTCTCTCAGGGAGAGATCTGTACACTGACTAGTGTCTCGCTTTCCCCTCTCTCTCAGGGAGATATCTGTGCACAGACTGTTGTCTCTCATTCCCTCTCTCTCTCAGGGAGATATCTGTACACTGACTGGTATCTCTCAGTCCCTCTCTCTCTCAGGGAGATATCTGTACACTGACTGGTGTCTCTCAGTCCCTCTCTCTCAGGGAGATATCTGTACACTGACTGGTGTCTCGCATTCCCCTCTCTCTCAGGGAGATATCTGTGCACAGACTGTTGTCTCTCATTCCCTCTCTCTCTCAGGGAGATATCTGTACACTGACTGGTGTTTCTCAGTCCCCTCTCTCTCAGGGAGATATCTGTACACTGACTGGTGTATCTCAGTCATCTCTCTCTCAGGCAGATATCTGTACACTGACTGGTGTCTCTCAGTCCCGTCTCTCTCTGGGTGATATCTGTACACTGTCTGTTATCTCTCAGTCCCCTCTCTGTCAGGGAGATATGTGTACACTGACTGGTGTCTCTGTTTCGCTCCCTCTCTCTCAGGGAGATATCTGTACACTGAATGGTGTCTCTCAGTCCCGTATCACTCAGGGAGATATCTGTACACTGACTGGTGTCTCTCGGTCCCTCTCTCTCTCAGTGAGATATCTGTACACTGACAGGTATCTCTCAGTCCTTCGCTCTCTCTTTGGGAGATATCTGTACACTGACTTCTGTCTCTCAGTCCCCATCTCTCAGGGAGTTATTTGAACACTGACTGGTGTCTCTCAGTCCCTCACTCTCAGTGAGATATTTGTACACTGTCCGTTATCTCTGAGTAACTGTCATCTACGGATATATGTGCACACTGACTGGTATCTCTCACTCCCTCTCAGGGAGATATATGTACACTGGTATCTCTCAGTCCCTGTCTCCTAGGTATAAATGAGTCTACTGACTGGTGTCTCTCAGTCCCTGTCTCTCTCAGGGACATACCTGTACACTGACTGGTGTCTCTCAGTCCCTCTCTCTCAGGTAGATCTCTGTAAACTGACTAGTGTCTCTCAGTCCCCTCTCTCTCTGGGTTATGTCTGTACACTGACTGGTGTCTCTCAGTCCCACTCTCTCTCAGGGACATATCTGTACACTGACATGTGTCTCTCAGTCCCCTCTCTCTCTCAGGGAGATATCTGTACACTAGTGTCTCTCAGTCCCCTCTCTCTCTCAGGGAGATATCTGTACCCTGACTGGTGTCTCTCAGTCCCTCTCTCTCTCAGGGAGATATCTGTACACTGACTGGTGTCTCGCATTCCCCTCTCTCTCAGGGAGATATCTGTGCACGGACTGTTGTCTCTCATTCCCTCACTCTCTCAGGGTGATATCTGTACACAGACTGATATCTCTCAGTACCCTCTCTCTCAGGGAGATATCTGTACACTGACTGGTGTCTCTCAATCTCCTCTCTCTCAGGTAGATATCTGTACACTGACTGGTGTCTCTCAGTCCCTGTCTCCTACGGATATATGTGTATACTGACTGGTGTCTCTCAGTCCCTCTCTCTCAGGGACATATCTGTTCATTGACTGGTGTCTCTTAGTCCCTCTCGCTCTCTCAGGGAGATATCTGTACACTGACTTGTGTTTCTCGGTACCCTCTCTCACAGTGAGATATCTGTACACTGACTGGTGTCTCTCAGTCCCTCTCTCTCTCAGGGAGATATCTGTACACTGACTGGTGTCTCTCAGTCCCTCTCTCTCAGGGAGATGTCTGTACACTGACTGGTGTCTCTCAGTCCCCTCTCCCTCAGGGAGATATCTGTACACTGACTGGGGTCTCTCAGTCTCTCTCTCTCTCAGGGAGATATCTGTACACTGACTGGTGTCTCTCAATCCCTCTCTCTCATGGAGATATCTGTACTTTGTCTGGTATCTCTCAGAACGCTCTCACTCAGGGAGTTATCGGAACACTGACTGGTGTCTCTCAGTCCCTCTCTCTCTCTTAGGGAGATATCTGTACACAGACTGGTGTCTCTCAATCCCTGTCTCCTACGGATATATGTGTACACTGACTGGTGTATCTCAGTCCCTCTCTCTCTCTCAGGGAGATATCTGTACACTGACTTCTGTCTCTCAGTCCCTATCTCTCAGGGAGATATGTGTACGCTGACTGGTGGCTCTCAATCCCCTCTCTCTCAGGTAGATATCTGTACACTGTCCGGTATCTCTTAGTCCCTGTCTCCTACGGATATATGTGTACACTGACTGGTGTCTCTCAATCCCTCACTCTCTCTCAGGGAGATATCTGCACACTAGTGTCTCTCAGTCCCCTCTCTCTCTCAGGGAGATATCTGTACCCTGACTGGTGTCTCTCAGTCCCTCTCTCTCTCAGGGAGGTATCTGTACACTGACTGATGTCTCTCAATCCCCTCTCTCTCAGGGAGATATCTGTACACTGACTGGTGTCTCTCAGTCCCTGTCTCCTAGGGATATATGTGTATTCTGACTGGTGTGCCTCAGTCCCTCTCTCTCAGGGACATATCTGTTCATTGACTGGTGTCTCTTAGTCCCTCTCGCTCTCTCAGGGAGATATCTGTACACTGACTGGTGTCTCGCATTCCCCTCTCTCTCAGGGAGATATCTGTGCACAGACTGTTGTCTCTCATTCCCTCTCTCTCTCAGGGTGATATCTGTACACAGACTGATATCTCTCAGTCCCCTCTCTCTCAGGGAGATATCTGTACACTGACTGGTGTCTCTCAATCTCCTCTCTCTCAGGTAGATATCTGTACACTGACTGGTGTCTCTCAGTCCCTGTCTCCTAGGGATATATGTGTATTCTGACTGGTGTCTCTCAGTCCCTCTCTCTCAGGGACATATCTGTTCATTGACTGGTGTCTCTTAGTCCCTCTCGCTCTCTCAGGGAGATATCTGTACACTGACTGGTGTCTCGCATTCCCCTCTCTCTCAGGGAGATATCTGTGCACAGACTGTTGTCTCTCATTCCCTCTCTCTCTCAGGGTGATATCTGTACACAGACTGATATCTCTCAGTTCCCTCTCTCTCAGGGAGATATCTGTACACTGACTGGTGTCTCTCAATCTCCTTTCTCTCAGGAGTTATCTGTACACTGACTGATGTCTCTCAGTCCCTCTCTCTCTCTCTCAGGGAGATATCTGTACTCTGACTGGTGTCTCTTGTTCCCCTGTCTCTCTCAGGGAGATATCTGTATACTGACTGGTGTCTCTCAGTCCCCTCTCTCTTTGGGTGATATGTGTACACTGACTGGTATCTCTCAGTCCCTCCTCTCTCAGGGAGATATCTGTACATTGACTGGTGTCTCCTAGTCCCGTATCTCTCAGGGAGATATCTGTACAATGACTTCTGTCTCTCAGTCCCTCTCTCTCAGGGAGATATGTGTACGCTGACTGGTGGCTCTCAATCCCCTCTGTCTCTCAGGTAGATATCTGTACACTGTCCGGTATCTCTTAGTCCCTGTCTCCTACGGATATATGTGTACACTGACTGGTGTCTCTCAATCCCTCACTCTCTCTCAGGGAGATATCTGTAGACTGTCTGGTATCTCTTAGTCCCTGTCTCCTACGGATATATGTGTACACTGACTGGTGTCTCTCAATCCCTCACTCTCTCTCAGGGAGATATCTGTACACTAGTGTCTCTCAGTCCCCTCTCTCTCTCAGGGAGATATCTGTACCCTGACTGGTGTCTCTCAGTCCCTCTCTCTCTCAGGGAGATATCTGTACACTGACTGTTGACTCTCAATCCCCTCTCTCTCAGGTAGATATCTGTACACTGACTGGTGTCTCTCAGTCTCTGTCTCCTATGGATATATGTGTACACTGACTGGTGTCTCTCAATCCCTCACTCTCTCTCAGGGAGATATCTGTACACTAGTGTCTCTCAGTCCCCTCTCTCTCTCAGGGAGATATCTGTACCCTGACTGGTGTCTCTCAGTCCCTCTCTCTCTCAGGGAGATATCTGTACACTGACTGGTGTCTCTCAATCCCCTCTCTCTCAGGGAGATATCTGTACACTGACTGGTGTCTCTCAATCCCCTCTCTCTCAGGTAGATATCTGTACACTGATTGGTGTCTCTCAGTCCCTGTCTCCTACGGATATACGTGTATACTGACTGGTGTCTATCAATCCGTCACTCTCTCTCAGGGAGATATCTGTACACTGTCTGGTATCTCTCAGTCCCTGTCTCCTAGGGATATATGTGTATTCTGACTGGTGTCTCTCAGTCCCTCTCTCCAGGGACATATCTGTTCATTGACTGGTGTCTCTTAGTCCCTCTCGCTCTCTCAGGGAGATATCTGTACACTGACTGGTGTCTCTCAGTCCCTCTCTCTCAGGGAGATATCTGTACACTCGCTGGTGTCTCTCAGTCCCTCACTCTCTGGGAGATATCTGTACACTGACTGGTGTCTCTCAGTCCCTCTCTTTCAGGGAGATATCTGTACACTGACTGGTCCCTCTCAGTCTCCTTTCTCTCAGGAGTTATCTGTACACTGACTGATGTCTCTCAGTCCCTCTCTCTCTCTCTCTCAGGGAGATATCTGTACACTGACTGATGTCTCTCAGTCCCTCTCTCTCCGGGAGATATCTGTACACTGACTGGTGTCTCTCATTCCCTCTCTCTCAGGGAAATATCTGTACACTGACTGGTGTCTCTCAGTTCCCTCTGTCTCTCAGGGAGATATCTGTACACTGACTGGTGTCTCTCAGTCCCCTCTCTCTCTGGGTGATATGTGTACACTGACTGGTGGCTCTCAATCCCCTCTCTCTCAGGTAGATATCTGTACACTGTCCGGTATCTCTTAGTCCCTGTCTCCTACGGATATATGTGTACACTGACTGGTGTCTCTCAATCCCTCACTCTCTCTCAGGGAGATATCTGTACACTGTCTGGTATCTCTTAGTCCCTGTCTCCTACGGATATATGTGTACACTGACTGGTGTCTCTCAGTCCCTCTCTCTCTCTTAGGGAGATATCTGTACACTGACTGGTGTCTCTCAGTCCCTCCTCTCTCAGGGAGATATCTGTACACTGACTGGTGTCTCCTAGTCCCGTATCTCTCAGGGAGATATCTGTACACTGACTGGTGTCTCTCAGTCCCTCTCTCTCTCTCAGGGAGATATCTGTACACTGACTTCTGTCTCTCAGTCCCTCTCTCTCAGGGAGATATGTGTACGCTGACTGGTGGCTCTCAATCCCCTCTCTCTCAGGTAGATATCTGTACACTGTCCGGTATCTCTTAGTCCCTGTCTCCTACGGATATATGTGTACACTGACTGGTGTCTCTCAATCCCTCACTCTCTCTCAGGGAGATATCTGTAGACTGTCTGGTATCTCTTAGTCCCTGTCTCCTACGGATATATGTGTACACTGACTGGTGTCTCTCAATCCCTCACTCTCTCTCAGGGAGATATCTGTACACTAGTGTCTCTCAGTCCCCTCTCTCTCTCAGGGAGATATCTGTACCCTGACTGGTGTCTCTCAGTCCCTCTCTCTCTCAGGGAGATATCTGTACACTGACTGGTGTCTCTCAATCCCCTCTCTCTCAGGGAGATATCTGTACACTGACTGGTGTCTCTCAATCCCCTCTCTCTCAGGTAGATATCTGTACACTGACTGGTGTCTCTCAGTCCCTGTCTCCTACGGATATATGTGTATACTGACTGGTGTCTCTCAATCCGTCACTCTCTCTCAGGGAGATATCTGTACACTGTCTGGTATCTCTCAGTCCCTGTCTCCTAGGGATATATGTGTATTCTGACTGGTGTCACTCAGTCCCTCTCTCCAGGGACATATCTGTTCATTGACTGGTGTCTCTTAGTCCCTCTCGCTCTCTCAGGGAGATATCTGTACACTGACTGGTGTCTCTCAGTCCCTCTCTCTCAGGGAGATATCTGTACACTCGCTGGTGTCTCTCAGTCCCTCACTCTCTGGGAGATATCTGTACACTGACTGGTGTCTCTCAGTCCCTCTCTCTCAGGGAGATATCTGTACACTGACTGGTCCCTCTCAGTCTCCTTTCTCTCAGGAGTTATCTGTACACTGACTGGTTTCTCTCAGTCCCTCTTTCTCTCAGGGACATATCTGTACACTGACTGGTGTCTCTTGTTCCCCTGTCTCTCTCAGGGAGTTATCTGTACACTGACTCGTGTCTCTCATTCCCCTCTCTCCCTGGGTGATATGTGTACACTGACTGGTATCTCTCAGTCCCCTATCTCTCAGGGAGATATCTGTACACTGACTGGTGTCTCTCAATCCCTCTCTCTCATGGAGATATCTGTACTTTGTCTGGTGTCTCTCAGAACGCTCTCACTCAGGGAGATATCTGTACACTGAATGGTGTCTCTCAGTCCCTCTCTCTCTCTTAGGGAGATATCTGTACACAGACTGGTGTCTCTCAATCCCTGTCTCCTATGGATATATTTGTACACTGACTGGTGTCTCTCAGTCCCTCCTCTCTCAGGGAGATATCTGTACACTGACTGGTGTCTCCTAGTCCCGTATCTCTCAGGGAGATATCTGTACACTGACTGGTGTCTCTCAGTCCCTCTCTCTCTCTCAGGGAGATATCTGTACACTGACTTCCGTCTCTCTGTCCCTATCTCTCAGGGAGATATGTGTACGCTGACTGGTGGCTCTCAATCCCCTCTCTCTCAGGTAGATATCTGTACACTGTCTGGAATCTCTCAGTCCCTGTCTCCTGGAGATATAGGTGTATACTGAATGGTGTCTCTCAGTCCCTCTCTCTCAGGGACATATCTGTACATTGACTGGTGTCTCTCAGTCCCTCTCGCTCACTCAGGGAGATATCTGCACACTGACTTGTGTTTCTCAGTACCCTCTCTCACAGGCAGATATCTGTACACTGACTGATATCTCTCTTTCCCCTCACTCTCAGGCAGATATCTGTACACTGACTGGTGTCTCTCAGTCCCTCTCTCTCAGTGAGATATCTGTACACTGACTGGTGTCTCTCAGTCACCTCCCTCTCAGGGAGATATCTTTACACTGACTGGTGTCTCGCATTCCCCTCTCTCTCAGGGAGATATCTGTGCACAGACTGTTGTCTCTCATTCCCTCTCTCTCTCAGGGTGACATCTGTACACTGTCTGTTATCTCTCTGTCCCCTCTCTCTCATGGAGATATGGGTACACTGACTGGTGTCCCTCAGTCGCTCCCTCTCTCTCAGGTAGATATCTGTACACTGAATGGTGTTTCTCAGTCCCATCTCTCTCAGGGAGATATCTGTACACTGACAGGTATCTCTCAGTCCCTCGCTCTCTCTTTGGGAGATATCTGTACACTGACTTCTGTCTCTCAGTCCCTATCTCTTAGGGAGATATGCGTACACTGACTGGTGTCTCTCTGTCCCTCACTCTCAGGGAGATATCTGTACACTGTCCGTTATCTCTTAGTTACTATCTCCTACGGATATATGTGTGCACTGACTTGTATCTCTCACTCCCTCTCTCTCTCTCAGGGAGATATCAGTACACTGACAGGTGTATCTCAGTCCTCTCTCGCTCAGTGAGATATCTGTACACTGACTGGTGTCTCTCAGTCCCTCTCTCTCAGGGAGATATCTGTACACTGTCTGGTATCTCTCAGTCCCAGTCTCCTAGGGATATATCTGTATACTGACAGGTGTATCTCAGTCCCCTCTCTCTCAGGGAGATATCTGTACACTTACAGGTGCCTCTCAGTCCCCTCTCTCTCAGGGAGATATGTGTACACTGACTGGTGTCTCTGTTTCGCTCCCTCTCTCTCAGGGAGATATCTGTACACTGAATGGTGTCTCTCAGTCCCGTATCACTCAGGGAGATATCTGTCCACTGACTGGTGTCACTCAGTCCCATCTCTCTCAGGGAGATATCTGCACACTGACTGGTGTCTCTCGGTCCCTCTCTCTCTCAGGGAGATATCTGTACACTGAATGGTGTCTCTCAGTCCCTCTCTCTCTCAGGGAGATATCTGTACACTGACTGGTGTCTCTCAGTCCCTCTCTCTCAGGGAGATATCTGTACACTGACTGGTGTCTCTCAGTCCCCTCTCTTTCAGGGAGATATCTGTACACTGACTGGTGTCTCTTAGTCCCCTCTCTCTCAGGGAGATATCTGTACACTGACTGGTGTCTCTCAGTCCCTCTCTCTCCCTCAGGGAGATAACTGTACAGTGACTTGTATCTCTCAGTCCCTCTCTCTCAGGGACATATCTGTACACTGACTGGTGTCTCTCAGTCCCCTCTCTCTCAGGGAGTTATCTGTACACTGACTGGTGTCTCTCAGTCCCTCTCTCTCCCTTAGGGAGATATCTGTGCACTGACTTGTATCTCTCAGTACTTCTCTCTCGGTGAGAAATCATACTCTGACTGGTGTCTCTCTGTCGCTCTCTCTCAGGGAGATATCTGTACTCTGACTGTTGTCTCTCAGTCCCTCTCTCTCTCACGATGATATCTGTACACTGTCTGATGTTTCTCAGAACCCTCACACTCAAGGAGATATCTGTAATCTGACTGTTGTCTCTCAGTCCCTCTCTCATTCAGGGAAATATCTGTACACTGACTGGTGTCTCTCAGTCTCCTCTCTGTCAGGGAGATATCTGTACACTGTCTGATGATTCTCAGAACCCTCTCACTCAAGGAGATATCTGTACACTGACTGGTGTCTCACAGTCCCCTCTCTCTCATGGAGATATCTGTGCACTGACTGGTGTATCTCAGTCCCTCTCTCTCTCAGGGTGACATCTGTACACAGACCCGTATCTCTCAGTCCACTCACTCTCAGGGAGATATCTGTACCCTGAATGGTGTCTCTCAGCCCCTCATTCTGTCGGGAGGTATCTGTACACTGAGAGGTGTCTCTGAGTCCCCTCTCTCTCTGGGAGATATCTGTACACTGAATGGTGTCTCTCAGTCCCTCTCTCTCGGCGAGATATCTGTACGCTGACTGGTGTCTCTCAGTCCCTCTCTCTCTCAGGGAGATATCTGTACACTGTCTGATGTGTCTCAGAACCCTCTCACTCAAGGAGATATCTGTACACTGACTGGTGTCTCTTTGTCCCTCTCTCTCAGGGAGATATCTGTGCACTGACTGGTGTCTCTCAGTCACCTCTCTCTCAGGGAGATATCTGTACACTGACTGGTGTCTCTCAGTCCCCTCTCTCTCAAGGAGATATCTGTACACTGACTGGTGTATCTCCGTCCCTCTCTCTCTCAGGGTGATATCTGCACACAGACCGTATATCTCAGTCCACTCACTCTCAGGGAGATATCTGCACCCTGAATGGTATCTCTCAGTTCCTCTCTCTCCGGGAGATATCTGTACACTGATTGGTGTCTCTCAGTCCCTCTCTCTCAGGGAGATATCTGTATTCTGACTGGTATCTCTCAGCCCCCTATTTCTCAGGGAGATATATGTACACTGACTGGTGTCTCTCAATCCCTCTCTCTCAGGGACATATCTGTACACTGACTGGTGTTTCTCAGTCCCCTTTCTCTCAGGGAGATATCTGTACACTGACTGGTGTCTCTCAGTCCCTCTCTCTCTCAGGGAGATATCTGTACTATGACGGTTGTCTCTCAGTCTCTCTCTCTCAGGGAGATATCTGTATTCTAACTGGTATCACTCAGCCCCCCATTTCTCAGGGAGATATATGTACACTGACTGGTCTCTCTCAGTCCCTCTGTCTCTCAGGGAGATATCTGTACACTGAATGGTGTCTCTCAGTCCCGTCTCTCTCTGGGTGTTATCTGTACACTATCTGATATCTCTCAGGCCCCTCTCTCTCAGGGAGATATCTGTACACTGACAGGTGTCTCACAGTCCCCTCTCTCTCAGGGAGATATCTGTACACTGACTGGTGTATCTCAGTCCCTCTCTCTCAGGGAGATATCTGTACACTGACTGGTGTCTCTCAGTCCCTCTCTCTCAGAGAGATATCTGTACACTGACTGGTGTCACTCAGTCCCATCTCTCAAGGGAGATGTCTGTACACTGACTGGTCTCTCTCAGCCCCCTCTCTCTCAGGGAGATATCTGCACACTATCTGGTATCTCTCAGTCCCTCTCTCTCAGGTAGATATCTGTACACTGAATGGGGTCTCACAGTCCCCTCTCTCTCTGGGTGATATCTGTACAGTGTCTGGTGTCTCTCAGTCCCTCTCTCTCTCAGGGAGATATCTGTACATTGACGGGTGTCTCTCAGTCCCCTCTCTTTCAGGGAGATATCTGTACACTGACTGGTGTCTCTCAGTCCCTCTCTCTCCCTCAGGGAGATAACTGTACAGTGACTTGTATCTCTCAGTCCCTCTCTCTCAGGGACATATCTGTACACTGACTGGTGTCTCTCATTCCCTCTCTCTACCTTAGGGAGATATCTGTACACTGACTGATGTCTCTCAGTCCCTCTCTCTCCGGGAGATATCTGTACACTGACTGGTGTCTCTCATTCCCTCTCTCTCAGGGAAATATCTGTACACTGACTGGTGTCTCTCAGTTCCCTCTGTCTCTCAGGGAGATATCTGTACACTGACTGGTGTCTCTCAGTCCCCTCTCTCTCTGGGTGATATGTGTACACTGACTGGTGGCTCTCAATCCCCTCTCTCTCAGGTAGATATCTGTACACTGTCCGGTATCTCTTAGTCCCTGTCTCCTACGGATATATGTGTACACTGACTGGTGTCTCTCAATCCCTCACTCTCTCTCAGGGAGATATCTGTACACTGTCTGGTATCTCTTAGTCCCTGTCTCCTACGGATATATGTGTACACTGACTGGTGTCTCTCAGTCCCTCTCTCTCTCTTAGGGAGATATCTGTACACTGACTGGTGTCTCTCAGTCCCTCCTCTCTCAGGGAGATATCTGTACACTGACTGGTGTCTCCTAGTCCCGTATCTCTCAGGGAGATATCTGTACACTGACTGGTGTCTCTCAGTCCCTCTCTCTCTCTCAGGGAGATATCTGTACACTGACTTCTGTCTCTCAGTCCCTCTCTCTCAGGGAGATATGTGTACGCTGACTGGTGGCTCTCAATCCCCTCTCTCTCAGGTAGATATCTGTACACTGTCCGGTATCTCTTAGTCCCTGTCTCCTACGGATATATGTGTACACTGACTGGTGTCTCTCAATCCCTCACTCTCTCTCAGGGAGATATCTGTAGACTGTCTGGTATCTCTTAGTCCCTGTCTCCTACGGATATATGTGTACACTGACTGGTGTCTCTCAATCCCTCACTCTCTCTCAGGGAGATATCTGTACACTAGTGTCTCTCAGTCCCCTCTCTCTCTCAGGGAGATATCTGTACCCTGACTGGTGTCTCTCAGTCCCTCTCTCTCTCAGGGAGATATCTGTACACTGACTGGTGTCTCTCAATCCCCTCTCTCTCAGGGAGATATCTGTACACTGACTGGTGTCTCTCAATCCCCTCTCTCTCAGGTAGATATCTGTACACTGACTGGTGTCTCTCAGTCCCTGTCTCCTACGGATATATGTGTATACTGACTGGTGTCTCTCAATCCGTCACTCTCTCTCAGGGAGATATCTGTACACTGTCTGGTATCTCTCAGTCCCTGTCTCCTAGGGATATATGTGTATTCTGACTGGTGTCACTCAGTCCCTCTCTCCAGGGACATATCTGTTCATTGACTGGTGTCTCTTAGTCCCTCTCGCTCTCTCAGGGAGATATCTGTACACTGACTGGTGTCTCTCAGTCCCTCTCTCTCAGGGAGATATCTGTACACTCGCTGGTGTCTCTCAGTCCCTCACTCTCTGGGAGATATCTGTACACTGACTGGTGTCTCTCAGTCCCTCTCTCTCAGGGAGATATCTGTACACTGACTGGTCCCTCTCAGTCTCCTTTCTCTCAGGAGTTATCTGTACACTGACTGGTTTCTCTCAGTCCCTCTTTCTCTCAGGGACATATCTGTACACTGACTGGTGTCTCTTGTTCCCCTGTCTCTCTCAGGGAGTTATCTGTACACTGACTCGTGTCTCTCATTCCCCTCTCTCCCTGGGTGATATGTGTACACTGACTGGTATCTCTCAGTCCCCTATCTCTCAGGGAGATATCTGTACACTGACTGGTGTCTCTCAATCCCTCTCTCTCATGGAGATATCTGTACTTTGTCTGGTGTCTCTCAGAACGCTCTCACTCAGGGAGATATCTGTACACTGAATGGTGTCTCTCAGTCCCTCTCTCTCTCTTAGGGAGATATCTGTACACAGACTGGTGTCTCTCAATCCCTGTCTCCTATGGATATATTTGTACACTGACTGGTGTCTCTCAGTCCCTCCTCTCTCAGGGAGATATCTGTACACTGACTGGTGTCTCCTAGTCCCGTATCTCTCAGGGAGATATCTGTACACTGACTCGTGTCTCTCAGTCCCTCTCTCTCTCTCAGGGAGATATCTGTACACTGACTTCCGTCTCTCTGTCCCTATCTCTCAGGGAGATATGTGTACGCTGACTGGTGGCTCTCAATCCCCTCTCTCTCAGGTAGATATCTGTACACTGTCTGGAATCTCTCAGTCCCTGTCTCCTGGAGATATAGGTGTATACTGAATGGTGTCTCTCAGTCCCTCTCTCTCAGGGACATATCTGTACATTGACTGGTGTCTCTCAGTCCCTCTCGCTCTCTCAGGGAGATATCTGCACACTGACTTGTGTTTCTCAGTACCCTCTCTCACAGGCAGATATCTGTACACTGACTGATATCTCTCTTTCCCCTCACTCTCAGGCAGATATCTGTACACTGACTGGTGTCTCTCAGTCCCTCTCTCTCAGTGAGATATCTGTACACTGACTGGTGTCTCTCAGTCACCTCCCTCTCAGGGAGATATCTTTACACTGACTGGTGTCTCGCATTCCCCTCTCTCTCAGGGAGATATCTGTGCACAGACTGTTGTCTCTCATTCCCTCTCTCTCTCAGGGTGACATCTGTACACTGTCTGTTATCTCTCTGTCCCCTCTCTCTCATGGAGATATGGGTACACTGACTGGTGTCCCTCAGTCGCTCCCTCTCTCTCAGGTAGATATCTGTACACTGAATGGTGTTTCTCAGTCCCATCTCTCTCAGGGAGATATCTGTACACTGACAGGTATCTCTCAGTCCCTCGCTCTCTCTTTGGGAGATATCTGTACACTGACTTCTGTCTCTCAGTCCCTATCTCTTAGGGAGATATGCGTACACTGACTGGTGTCTCTCTGTCCCTCACTCTCAGGGAGATATCTGTACACTGTCCGTTATCTCTTAGTTACTATCTCCTACGGATATATGTGTGCACTGACTTGTATCTCTCACTCCCTCTCTCTCTCTCAGGGAGATATCAGTACACTGACAGGTGTATCTCAGTCCTCTCTCGCTCAGTGAGATATCTGTACACTGACTGGTGTCTCTCAGTCCCTCTCTCTCAGGGAGATATCTGTACACTGTCTGGTATCTCTCAGTCCCTGTCTCCTAGGGATATATCTGTATACTGACAGGTGTATCTCAGTCCCCTCTCTCTCAGGGAGATATCTGTACACTTACAGGTGCCTCTCAGTCCCCTCTCTCTCAGGGAGATATGTGTACACTGACTGGTGTCTCTGTTTCGCTCCCTCTCTCTCAGGGAGATATCTGTACACTGAATGGTGTCTCTCAGTCCCGTATCACTCAGGGAGATATCTGTCCACTGACTGGTGTCACTCAGTCCCTCTCTCTCTCAGGGAGATATTTGTACACTGAATGGTGTCTCTCAGTCCCTCTCTCTCTCAGGGAGATATCTGTACACTGACTGGTGTCTCTCAGTCCCTCTCTCTCAGGGAGATATCTGTACACTGACTGGTGTCTCTCAGTCCCCTCTCTTTCAGGGAGATATCTGTACACTGACTGGTGTCTCTTAGTCCCCTCTCTCTCAGGGAGATATCTGTACACTGACTGGTGTCTCTCAGTCCCTCTCTCTCCCTCAGGGAGATAACTGTACAGTGACTTGTATCTCTCAGTCCCTCTCTCTCGGTGAGAAATCATACTCTGACTGGTGTCTCTCTGTCGCTCTCTCTCAGGGAGATATCTGTACTCTGACTGTTGTCTCTCAGTCCCTCTCTCTCTCACGATGATATCTGTACACTGTCTGATGTTTCTCAGAACCCTCACACTCAAGGAGATATCTGTAATCTGACTGTTGTCTCTCAGTCCCTCTCTCATTCAGGGAAATATCTGTACACTGACTGGTGTCTCTCAGTCTCCTCTCTGTCAGGGAGATATCTGTACACTGTCTGATGATTCTCAGAACCCTCTCACTCAAGGAGATATCTGTACACTGACTGGTGTCTCACAGTCCCCTCTCTCTCATGGAGATATCTGTGCACTGACTGGTGTATCTCAGTCCCTCTCTCTCTCAGGGTGACATCTGTACACAGACCCGTATCTCTCAGTCCACTCACTCTCAGGGAGATATCTGTACCCTGAATGGTGTCTCTCAGCCCCTCATTCTGTCGGGAGGTATCTGTACACTGAGAGGTGTCTCTGAGTCCCCTCTCTCTCTGGGAGATATCTGTACACTGAATGGTGTCTCTCAGTCCCTCTCTCTCGGCGAGATATCTGTACGCTGACTGGTGTCTCTCAGTCCCTCTCTCTCTCAGGGAGATATCTGTACACTGTCTGATGTGTCTCAGAACCCTCTCACTCAAGGAGATATCTGTACACTGACTGGTGTCTCTTTGTCCCTCTCTCTCAGGGAGATATCTGTGCACTGACTGGTGTCTCTCAGTCACCTCTCTCTCAGGGAGATATCTGTACACTGACTGGTGTCTCTCAGTCCCCTCTCTCTCAAGGAGATATCTGTACACTGACTGGTGTATCTCCGTCCCTCTCTCTCTCAGGGTGATATCTGCACACAGACCGTATATCTCAGTCCACTCACTCTCAGGGAGATATCTGCACCCTGAATGGTATCTCTCAGTTCCTCTCTCTCCGGGAGATATCTGTACACTGATTGGTGTCTCTCAGTCCCTCTCTCTCAGGGAGATATCTGTATTCTGACTGGTATCTCTCAGCCCCCTATTTCTCAGGGAGATATATGTACACTGACTGGTGTCTCTCAATCCCTCTCTCTCAGGGACATATCTGTACACTGACTGGTGTTTCTCAGTCCCCTTTCTCTCAGGGAGATATCTGTACACTGACTGGTGTCTCTCAGTCCCTCTCTCTCTCAGGGAGATATCTGTACTATGACGGTTGTCTCTCAGTCTCTCTCTCTCAGGGAGATATCTGTATTCTAACTGGTATCTCTCAGCCCCCCATTTCTCAGGGAGATATATGTACACTGACTGGTCTCTCTCAGTCCCTCTGTCTCTCAGGGAGATATCTGTACACTGAATGGTGTCTCTCAGTCCCGTCTCTCTCTGGGTGTTATCTGTACACTATCTGATATCTCTCAGGCCCCTCTCTCTCAAGGAGATATCTGTACACTGACAGGTGTCTCACAGTCCCCTCTCTCTCAGGGAGATATCTGTACACTGACTGGTGTATCTCAGTCCCTCTCTCTCAGGGAGATATCTGTACACTGACTGGTGTCTCTCAGTCCCTCTCTCTCAGAGAGATATCTGTACACTGACTGGTGTCACTCAGTCCCATCTCTCAAGGGAGATGTCTGTACACTGACTGGTCTCTCTCAGCCCCCTCTCTCTCAGGGAGATATCTGCACACTATCTGGTATCTCTCAGTCCCTCTCTCTCAGGTAGATATCTGTACACTGAATGGGGTCTCACAGTCCCCTCTCTCTCTGGGTGATATCTGTACAGTGTCTGGTGTCTCTCAGTCCCTCTCTCTCTCAGGGAGATATCTGTACATTGACTGGTGTCTCTCAGTCCCCTCTCTTTCAGGGAGATATCTGTACACTGACTGGTGTCTCTCAGTCCCTCTCTCTCCCTCAGGGAGATAACTGTACAGTGACTTGTATCTCTCAGTCCCTCTCTCTCAGGGACATATCTGTACACTGACTGGTGTCTCTCATTCCCTCTCTCTACCTTAGGGAGATATCTGTGCACTGACTTGTATCTCTCAGTCCCTCTCTCTCGGTGAGATATCATACTCTGACTGGTGTCTCTCTGTCGCTCTCTCTCAGGGAGATATCTGTACTCTGACTGTTGTCTCTCAGTCCCTCTCTCTCTCACGATGATATCTGTACACTGTCTGATGTTTCTCAGAACCCTCACACTCAAGGAGATATCTGTAATCTGACTGTTGTCTCTCAGTCCCTCTCTCTTTCAGGGAAATATCTGTACCCTGACTGGTGTCTCTCAGTCCCTCTCTCTCTCAGGGAGATATGTGTACACTGACTGGTGTCTCTCAATCCCCTCTCTCTCAGGGAGATATCTGTACACTGACTGGTGTCTCTCAATCTCCTCTCTCTCAGGTAGATATCTGTACACTGACTGGTGTCTCTCAGTCCCTGTCTCCTACGGATATATGTGTATACTGACTGGTGTCTCTCAATCCGTCACTCTCTCTCAGGGAGATATCTGTACACTGTCTGGTATCTCTCAGTCCCTGTCTCCTAGGGATATATGTGTATTCTGACTGGTGTCTCTCAGTCCCTCTCTCCAGGGACATATCTGTTCATTGACTGGTGTCTCTTAGTCCCTCTCGCTCTCTCAGGGAGATATCTGTGCACTGACTGGTGTCTCTCAGTCCCTCTCTCTCAGGGAGATATCTGTACACTCGCTGGTGTCTCTCAGTCCCTCACTCTCTGGGAGATATCTGTACACTGACTGGTGTCTCTCAGTCCCTCTCTCTCAGGGAGATATCTGTACACTGACTGGTCCCTCTCAGTCTCCTTTCTCTCAGGAGTTATCTGTACACTGACTGGTTTCTCTCAGTCCCTCTTTCTCTCAGGGACATATCTGTACACTGACTGGTGTCTCTTGTTCCCCTGTCTCTCTCAGGGAGTTATCTGTACACTGACTCGTGTCTCTCATTCCCCTCTCTCCCTGGGTGATATGTGTACACTGACTGGTATCTCTCAATCCCTCTCTCTCATGGAGATATCTGTACTTTGTCTGGTGTCTCTCAGAACGCTCTCACTCAGGGAGATATCTGTACACTGAATGGTGTCTCTCAGTCCCTCTCTCTCTCTTAGGGAGATATCTGTACACAGACTGGTGTCTCTCAATCCCTGTCTCCTATGGATATATTTGTACACTGACTGGTTTCTCTCAGTCCCTCCTCTCTCAGGGAGATATCTGTACACTGACTGGTGTCTCCTAGTCCCGTATCTCTCAGGGAGATATCTGTACACTGACTGGTGTCTCTCAGTCCCTCTCTCTCTCTCAGGGAGATATCTGTACACTGACTTCCGTCTCTCAGTCCCTATCTCTCAGGGAGATATGTGTACGCTGACTGGTGGCTCTCAATCCCCTCTCTCTCAGGTAGATATCTGTACACTGTCTGGAATCTCTCAGTCCCTGTCTCCTGGGGATATAGGTGTATACTGACTGGTGTCTCTCAGTCCCTCTCTCTCAGGGACATATCTGTACATTGACTGGTGTCTCTCAGTCCCTCTCGCTCTCTCAGGGAGATATCTGCACACTGACTTGTGTTTCTCAGTACCCTCTCTCACAGGGAGATATCTGTACACTGACTGGTATCTCTCTTTCCCCTCACTCTCAGGCAGATATCTGTACACTGACTGGTGTCTCTCAGTCCCTCTCTCTCAGTGAGATATCGGTACACTGACTGGTGTCTCTCAGTCACCTCCCTCTCAGGGAGATATCTGTACACTGACTGGTGTCTCTTAGTCCCTCTCTCTCAGGGAGATATCTGTACACTGACTGGTGTCTCTCAGTCCCCTCTCTCTCAGGGTGATATCTGTACACTGACTGGTGTCTCTCAGTCTCCTCTCTGTCAGGGAGATATCTGTACACTGTCTGATGATTCTCAGAACCCTCTCACTCAAGGAGATATCTGTACACTGACTGGTGTCTCTCAGTCCCTCTCTCTCATGGAGATATCTGTACACTGACTGGTGTATCTCAGTCCCTCTCTCTCTCAGGGTGACATCTGTACACAGACCCGTATCTCTCAGTCCACTCACTCTCAGGGAGATATCTGTACCCTGAATGGTGTCTCTCAGCCCCTCATTCTCTCGGGAGGTATCTGTACACTGAGAGGTGTCTCTGAGTCCCCTCTCTCTCTGGGAGATATCTGCACACTGAAAGGTGTCTCTCAGTCCCTCTCTCTCGGCTAGATATCTGTACGCTGACTGGTGTCTCTCAGTCCCTCTCTCTCTCAGGGAGATATCTGTACACTGTCTGATGTGTCTCAGAACCCTCTCACTCAAGGAGATATCTGTACACTGACTGGTGTCTCTTTGTCCCTCTCTCTCAGGGAGATATCTGTGCACTGACTGGTGTCTCTCAGTCCCCTCTCTCTCAAGGAGATATCTGTACACTGACTGGTGTCTCTCAGTCCCTCTCTCTCAGGGAGATATGTGTACACTGACTGGTGTCTCTCAGTTCCTCTCTCTCCGGGAGATATCTGTACACTGATTGGTGTCTCTCAGTCCCTCTCTCTCAGGGAGATCTCTGTATTCTGACTGGTATCTCTCAGCCCCCTATTTCTCAGGGAGATATATGTACACTGACTGGTGTCTCTCAATCCCTCTCTCTCAGGGACATATCTGTACACTGACTGGTGTTTCTCAGTCCCCTTTCTCTCAGGGACATATCTGTACACTGACTGGTGTTTCTCAGTCCCCTCTCTCTCAGCGAGATATCTGTACACTGACTGGTGTCTCGCAGTCCAGTCTCCCTCAGGGAGATATCTGTACACTGACTGGTGTCTCTCAGTCCCTCTCTCTCAGGGAGATATCTGTACACTGACTGGTGTCTCTCATTCCCTCTCTCTCAAGGAGATATCTGTACACTGACTGCTGTCTCTCAGTCACCCCTCTCTCTCAGGGAGATATCTGTACACTGACTGGTGTCTCTCTCTCCCTCTCTCTCTCAGGGTTTTATCGGTACAATAACTGTTGTCTCTCAGTCCCCTATCTCTCTGGGTGATATCTGAACACTGTCTGGTATCTCTCACTCCCCTCTCTCTGGGAGATAACTGTTCGCAGACAGGTATCTTTCAGTCCCCTCTCTCTTAGGTAGATTTCTGTACACTGACTGGTGTCTCTCAGTCCCTCTCTCTCAGGGAGATATCTGTACACTGAATGATGTCTCTCAGTCCCCTCTCTCTCTCTGAGAGATATCTGTACACTGACTGGTGTCTCTCAGTCCCTCTCTCTCTCAGGGAGATATCTGTACTATGACGGTTGTCTCTCAGTCTCTCTCTCTCAGGGAGATATCTGTATTCTAACTGGTATCTCTCAGCCCCCATTTCTCAGGGAGATATATGTACACTGACTGGTGCCTCTCAGTCCATCTGTCTCTCAGGGAGATATCTGTACACTGAATGGTGTCTCTCAGTCCCGTCTCTCTCTGGGTGTTATCTGTACACTATCTGATATCTCTCAGGCCCCTCTCTCTCAGGGAGATATCTGTACACTGACAGGTGTCTCACAGTCCCCTCTCTCTCAGGGAGATATCTGTACACTGACTGGTGTATCTCAGTCCCTCTCTCTCAGGGAGATATCTGTGCACTGACTGGTGTCTCTCAGTCCCTCTCTCTCAGGGAGATATCTGTACACTGACTGGTGTCTCTTAGTCCCCTCTCTCTCAGGGAGATATCTGTACACTGACTGGTGTCTCTCAGTCCCTCTCTCTCCCTCAGGGAGATAACTGTACAGTGACTTGTATCTCTCAGTCCCTCTCTCTCAGGGACATATCTGTACACTGACTGGTGTCTCTCAGTCCCCTCTCTCTCAGGGAGTTATCTGTACACTGACTGGTGTCTCTCAGTCCCTCTCTCTACCTTAGGGAGATATCTGTGCACTGACTTGTATCTCTCAGTCCCTCTCTCTCGGTGAGATATCATACTCTGACTGGTGTCTCTCTGTCGCTCTCTCTCAGGGAGATATCTGTACTCTGACTGTTGTCTCTCAGTCCCTCTCTCTCTCACGATGATATCTGTACACTGTCTGATGTTTCTCAGAACCCTCACACTCAAGGAGATATCTGTAATCTGACTGTTGTCTCTCAGTCCCTCTCTCTTTCAGGGAAATATCTGTACACTGACAGGTGTCTGTCAGTCCCCTCTCTTTCAGGGAGATATCTGTACACTGACTGCTGTCTCTCAGTCCCTCTCTCTCTCAGGGAGATATCTGTACACTGACTGGTGTCTCTCAGTCCCTCTCTCTCAGGGAGATATCTGTACACTGAATGGTGTCTCTCAGTCCCTCTCTCTCGGCGAGATATCTGTACGCTGACTGGTGTCTCTCAGTCCCTCTCTCTCTCAGGGAGATATCTGTACACTGTCTGATGTGTCTCAGAACCCTCTCACTCAAGGAGATATCTGTACACTGACTGGTGTCTCTTTGTCCCTCTCTCTCAGGGAGATATCTGTGCACTGACTGGTGTCTCTCAGTCACCTCTCTCTCAGGGAGATATCTGTACACTGACTGGTGTCTCTCAGTCCCCTCTCTCTCAAGGAGATATCTGTACACTGACTGGTGTATCTCCGTCCCTCTCTCTCTCAGGGTGATATCTGCACACAGACCGTATATCTCAGTCCACTCACTCTCAGGGAGATATCTGCACCCTGAATGGTATCTCTCAGTTCCTCTCTCTCCGGGAGATATCTGTACACTGATTGGTGTCTCTCAGTCCCTCTCTCTCAGGGAGATATCTGTATTCTGACTGGTATCTCTCAGCCCCCTATTTCTCAGGGAGATATATGTACACTGACTGGTGTCTCTCAATCCCTCTCTCTCAGGGACATATCTGTACACTGACTGGTGTTTCTCAGTCCCCTTTCTCTCAGGGAGATATCTGTACACTGACTGGTGTCTCTCAGTCCCTCTCTCTCTCAGGGAGATATCTGTACTATGACGGTTGTCTCTCAGTCTCTCTCTCTCAGGGAGATATCTGTATTCTAACTGGTATCTCTCAGCCCCCCATTTCTCAGGGAGATATATGTACACTGACTGGTCTCTCTCAGTCCCTCTGTCTCTCAGGGAGATATCTGTACACTGAATGGTGTCTCTCAGTCCCGTCTCTCTCTGGGTGTTATCTGTACACTATCTGATATCTCTCAGGCCCCTCTCTCTCAAGGAGATATCTGTACACTGACAGGTGTCTCACAGTCCCCTCTCTCTCAGGGAGATATCTGTACACTGACTGGTGTATCTCAGTCCCTCTCTCTCAGGGAGATATCTGTACACTGACTGGTGTCTCTCAGTCCCTCTCTCTCAGAGAGATATCTGTACACTGACTGGTGTCACTCAGTCCCATCTCTCAAGGGAGATGTCTGTACACTGACTGGTCTCTCTCAGCCCCCTCTCTCTCAGGGAGATATCTGCACACTATCTGGTATCTCTCAGTCCCTCTCTCTCAGGTAGATATCTGTACACTGAATGGGGTCTCACAGTCCCCTCTCTCTCTGGGTGATATCTGTACAGTGTCTGGTGTCTCTCAGTCCCTCTCTCTCTCAGGGAGATATCTGTACATTGACTGGTGTCTCTCAGTCCCCTCTCTTTCAGGGAGATATCTGTACACTGACTGGTGTCTCTCAGTCCCTCTCTCTCCCTCAGGGAGATAACTGTACAGTGACTTGTATCTCTCAGTCCCTCTCTCTCAGGGACATATCTGTACACTGACTGGTGTCTCTCATTCCCTCTCTCTACCTTAGGGAGATATCTGTGCACTGACTTGTATCTCTCAGTCCCTCTCTCTCGGTGAGATATCATACTCTGACTGGTGTCTCTCTGTCGCTCTCTCTCAGGGAGATATCTGTACTCTGACTGTTGTCTCTCAGTCCCTCTCTCTCTCACGATGATATCTGTACACTGTCTGATGTTTCTCAGAACCCTCACACTCAAGGAGATATCTGTAATCTGACTGTTGTCTCTCAGTCCCTCTCTCTTTCAGGGAAATATCTGTACCCTGACTGGTGTCTCTCAGTCCCTCTCTCTCTCAGGGAGATATGTGTACACTGACTGGTGTCTCTCAATCCCCTCTCTCTCAGGGAGATATCTGTACACTGACTGGTGTCTCTCAATCTCCTCTCTCTCAGGTAGATATCTGTACACTGACTGGTGTCTCTCAGTCCCTGTCTCCTACGGATATATGTGTATACTGACTGGTGTCTCTCAATCCGTCACTCTCTCTCAGGGAGATATCTGTACACTGTCTGGTATCTCTCAGTCCCTGTCTCCTAGGGATATATGTGTATTCTGACTGGTGTCTCTCAGTCCCTCTCTCCAGGGACATATCTGTTCATTGACTGGTGTCTCTTAGTCCCTCTCGCTCTCTCAGGGAGATATCTGTGCACTGACTGGTGTCTCTCAGTCCCTCTCTCTCAGGGAGATATCTGTACACTCGCTGGTGTCTCTCAGTCCCTCACTCTCTGGGAGATATCTGTACACTGACTGGTGTCTCTCAGTCCCTCTCTCTCAGGGAGATATCTGTACACTGACTGGTCCCTCTCAGTCTCCTTTCTCTCAGGAGTTATCTGTACACTGACTGGTTTCTCTCAGTCCCTCTTTCTCTCAGGGACATATCTGTACACTGACTGGTGTCTCTTGTTCCCCTGTCTCTCTCAGGGAGTTATCTGTACACTGACTCGTGTCTCTCATTCCCCTCTCTCCCTGGGTGATATGTGTACACTGACTGGTATCTCTCAATCCCTCTCTCTCATGGAGATATCTGTACTTTGTCTGGTGTCTCTCAGAACGCTCTCACTCAGGGAGATATCTGTACACTGAATGGTGTCTCTCAGTCCCTCTCTCTCTCTTAGGGAGATATCTGTACACAGACTGGTGTCTCTCAATCCCTGTCTCCTATGGATATATTTGTACACTGACTGGTTTCTCTCAGTCCCTCCTCTCTCAGGGAGATATCTGTACACTGACTGGTGTCTCCTAGTCCCGTATCTCTCAGGGAGATATCTGTACACTGACTGGTGTCTCTCAGTCCCTCTCTCTCTCTCAGGGAGATATCTGTACACTGACTTCCGTCTCTCAGTCCCTATCTCTCAGGGAGATATGTGTACGCTGACTGGTGGCTCTCAATCCCCTCTCTCTCAGGTAGATATCTGTACACTGTCTGGAATCTCTCAGTCCCTGTCTCCTGGGGATATAGGTGTATACTGACTGGTGTCTCTCAGTCCCTCTCTCTCAGGGACATATCTGTACATTGACTGGTGTCTCTCAGTCCCTCTCGCTCTCTCAGGGAGATATCTGCACACTGACTTGTGTTTCTCAGTACCCTCTCTCACAGGGAGATATCTGTACACTGACTGGTATCTCTCTTTCCCCTCACTCTCAGGCAGATATCTGTACACTGACTGGTGTCTCTCAGTCCCTCTCTCTCAGTGAGATATCGGTACACTGACTGGTGTCTCTCAGTCACCTCCCTCTCAGGGAGATATCTGTACACTGACTGGTGTCTCTTAGTCCCTCTCTCTCAGGGAGATATCTGTACACTGACTGGTGTCTCTCAGTCCCCTCTCTCTCAGGGTGATATCTGTACACTGACTGGTGTCTCTCAGTCTCCTCTCTGTCAGGGAGATATCTGTACACTGTCTGATGATTCTCAGAACCCTCTCACTCAAGGAGATATCTGTACACTGACTGGTGTCTCTCAGTCCCTCTCTCTCATGGAGATATCTGTACACTGACTGGTGTATCTCAGTCCCTCTCTCTCTCAGGGTGACATCTGTACACAGACCCGTATCTCTCAGTCCACTCACTCTCAGGGAGATATCTGTACCCTGAATGGTGTCTCTCAGCCCCTCATTCTCTCGGGAGGTATCTGTACACTGAGAGGTGTCTCTGAGTCCCCTCTCTCTCTGGGAGATATCTGCACACTGAAAGGTGTCTCTCAGTCCCTCTCTCTCGGCTAGATATCTGTACGCTGACTGGTGTCTCTCAGTCCCTCTCTCTCTCAGGGAGATATCTGTACACTGTCTGATGTGTCTCAGAACCCTCTCACTCAAGGAGATATCTGTACACTGACTGGTGTCTCTTTGTCCCTCTCTCTCAGGGAGATATCTGTGCACTGACTGGTGTCTCTCAGTCCCCTCTCTCTCAAGGAGATATCTGTACACTGACTGGTGTCTCTCAGTCCCTCTCTCTCAGGGAGATATGTGTACACTGACTGGTGTCTCTCAGTTCCTCTCTCTCCGGGAGATATCTGTACACTGATTGGTGTCTCTCAGTCCCTCTCTCTCAGGGAGATCTCTGTATTCTGACTGGTATCTCTCAGCCCCCTATTTCTCAGGGAGATATATGTACACTGACTGGTGTCTCTCAATCCCTCTCTCTCAGGGACATATCTGTACACTGACTGGTGTTTCTCAGTCCCCTTTCTCTCAGGGACATATCTGTACACTGACTGGTGTTTCTCAGTCCCCTCTCTCTCAGCGAGATATCTGTACACTGACTGGTGTCTCGCAGTCCAGTCTCCCTCAGGGAGATATCTGTACACTGACTGGTGTCTCTCAGTCCCTCTCTCTCAGGGAGATATCTGTACACTGACTGGTGTCTCTCATTCCCTCTCTCTCAAGGAGATATCTGTACACTGACTGCTGTCTCTCAGTCACCCCTCTCTCTCAGGGAGATATCTGTACACTGACTGGTGTCTCTCTCTCCCTCTCTCTCTCAGGGTTTTATCGGTACAATAACTGTTGTCTCTCAGTCCCCTATCTCTCTGGGTGATATCTGAACACTGTCTGGTATCTCTCACTCCCCTCTCTCTGGGAGATAACTGTTCGCAGACAGGTATCTTTCAGTCCCCTCTCTCTTAGGTAGATTTCTGTACACTGACTGGTGTCTCTCAGTCCCTCTCTCTCAGGGAGATATCTGTACACTGAATGATGTCTCTCAGTCCCCTCTCTCTCTCTGAGAGATATCTGTACACTGACTGGTGTCTCTCAGTCCCTCTCTCTCTCAGGGAGATATCTGTACTATGACGGTTGTCTCTCAGTCTCTCTCTCTCAGGGAGATATCTGTATTCTAACTGGTATCTCTCAGCCCCCATTTCTCAGGGAGATATATGTACACTGACTGGTGCCTCTCAGTCCATCTGTCTCTCAGGGAGATATCTGTACACTGAATGGTGTCTCTCAGTCCCGTCTCTCTCTGGGTGTTATCTGTACACTATCTGATATCTCTCAGGCCCCTCTCTCTCAGGGAGATATCTGTACACTGACAGGTGTCTCACAGTCCCCTCTCTCTCAGGGAGATATCTGTACACTGACTGGTGTATCTCAGTCCCTCTCTCTCAGGGAGATATCTGTGCACTGACTGGTGTCTCTCAGTCCCTCTCTCTCAGGGAGATATCTGTACACTGACTGGTGTCTCTTAGTCCCCTCTCTCTCAGGGAGATATCTGTACACTGACTGGTGTCTCTCAGTCCCTCTCTCTCCCTCAGGGAGATAACTGTACAGTGACTTGTATCTCTCAGTCCCTCTCTCTCAGGGACATATCTGTACACTGACTGGTGTCTCTCAGTCCCCTCTCTCTCAGGGAGTTATCTGTACACTGACTGGTGTCTCTCAGTCCCTCTCTCTACCTTAGGGAGATATCTGTGCACTGACTTGTATCTCTCAGTCCCTCTCTCTCGGTGAGATATCATACTCTGACTGGTGTCTCTCTGTCGCTCTCTCTCAGGGAGATATCTGTACTCTGACTGTTGTCTCTCAGTCCCTCTCTCTCTCACGATGATATCTGTACACTGTCTGATGTTTCTCAGAACCCTCACACTCAAGGAGATATCTGTAATCTGACTGTTGTCTCTCAGTCCCTCTCTCTTTCAGGGAAATATCTGTACACTGACAGGTGTCTGTCAGTCCCCTCTCTTTCAGGGAGATATCTGTACACTGACTGCTGTCTCTCAGTCCCTCTCTCTCTCAGGGAGATATCTGTACACTGACTGGTGTCTCTCAGTCCCTCTCTCTCAGGGAGATATCTGTACACTGACTGGTGTCTCTCAGTCCCCTCTCTCTCAGGTTGATATCTGTACACTGACTGGTGTCTCTCAGTCTCCTCTCTGTCAGGGAGATATCTGTACACTGTCTGATGATTCTCAGAACCCTCTCACTCAAGGAGATATCTGTACACTGACTGGTGTCTCACAGTCCCCTCTCTCTCATGGAGATATCTGTACACTGACTGGTGTATCTCAGTCCCTCTCTCTCTCAGGGTGACATCTGTACACAGACCCGTATCTCTCAGTCCACTCACTCTCAGGGAGATATCTGTACCCTGAACGGTGTCTCTCAGCCCCTCATTCTGTCGGGAGGTATCTGTACACTGAGAGGTGTCTCTGAGTCCCCTCTCTCTCTGGGAGATATCTGTACACTGAATGGTGTCTCTCAGTCCCTCTCTCTCGGCGAGATATCTGTACGCTGACTGGTGTCTCTCAGTCCCTCTCTCTCTCAGGGAGATATCTGTACACTGTCTGATGTGTCTCAGAACCCTCTCACTCAAGGAGATATCTGTACACTGACTGGTGTCTCTTTGTCCCTCTCTCTCAGGGAGATATCTGTGCACTGACTGGTGTCTCTCAGTCCCCTCTCTCTCAAGGAGATATCTGTACACTGACTGGTGTATCTCAGTCCCTCTCTCTCTCAGGGTGATATCTGCACACAGACCGTACATCTCAGTCCACTCACTCTCAGGGAGATATCTGCACCCTGAATGGTATCTCTCAGTCCCCTCTCTCTCTCAGGGAGATATCTGTACACTGACTGGTGTCTCTCAGTCCCTCTTTCTCAGGGTGATATCTGTACACTGACTGGTCACTCTCAGTCCCCTCTCTCTCAGGGAGATATCTGTACACTGACTGGTGTCTCTCAGTCCCTCTCTCTCAGGGAGATATCTGTACACTGACTGGTGTCTATCAGTCCCCTCTCTCTCTCAGGGAGATATCTGTACACTGACTGGTGTCTCTCAGTCCCCTCTCTCTCTCAGGGAGATATCTGTACACTGACTGGTGTCTCTCAGTCCCCTCTCTCTCAGGGAGATATCTGTACACTGACTGGTGTATCTCAGTCCCTCTCTCTCAGGGAGATATCTGTACACTGACTGGTGTCTCTCAGTCCCTCTCTCTCAGGGAGATATCTGTACACTGACTGGTGTCTCTCAGTCCCGTCTCTCTCTGGGTGTTATCTGTACACTATCTGATATCTCTCAGGCCCCTCTCTCTCAGGGAGATATCTGTACACTATCTGGTATCTCTCAGTCCCTCTCTCTCAGGTAGATATCTGTACACTGAATGGGGTCTCACAGTCCCCTCTCTCTCTGGGTGATATCTGTACAGTGTCTGGTGTCTCTCAGTCCCTCTCTCTCTCAGGGAGATATCTGTACACTGACTGGTGTCTCTCAGTCCCCTCTCTTTCAGGGAGATATCTGTACACTGACTGGTGTCTCTTAGTCCCCTCTCTCTCAGGGAGATATCTGTACACTGACTGGTGTCTCTCAGTCCCTCTCTCTCCCTCAGGGAGATAACTGTACAGTGACTTGTATCTCTCAGTCCCTCTCTCTCTGGGACATATCTGTACACTGACTGGTGTCTCTCAGTCCCCTCTCTCTCAGGGAGTTATCTGTACACTGACTGGTGTCTCTCAGTCCCTCTCTCTACCTTAGGGAGATATCTGTGCACTGACTTGTATCTCTCAGTCCCTCTCTCTCGGTGAGATATCATACTCTGACTGGTGTCTCTCTGTCGCTCTCTCTCAGGGAGATATCTGTACTCTGACTGTTGTCTCTCAGTCCCTCTCTCTCTCACGATGATATCTGTAAACTGTCTGATGTTTCTCAGAACCCTCACACTCAAGGAGATATCTGTAATCTGACTGTTGTCTCTCAGTCCCTCTCTCTTTCAGGGAAATATCTGTACACTGACAGGTGTCTGTCAGTCCCCTCTCTCTCAGGGAGATATCTGTACACTGACTGCTGTCTCTCAGTCCCTCTCTCTCTCAGGGAGATATCTGTACACTGACTGGTGTCTCTCAGTCCCTCTCTCTCAGGGAGATATCTGTACACTGACTGGTGTCTCTCAGTCCCCTCTCTCTCAGGGTGATATCTGTACACTGACTGGTGTCTCTCAGTCTCCTCTCTGTCAGGGAGATATCTGTACACTGTCTGATGATTCTCAGAACCCTCTCACTCAAGGAGATATCTGTACACTGACTGGTGTCTCACAGTCCCCTCTCTCTCATGGAGATATCTGTACACTGACTGGTGTATCTCAGTCCCTCTCTCTCTCAGGGTGACATCTGTACACAGACCCGTATCTCTCAGTCCACTCACTCTCAGGGAGATATCTGTACCCTGAATGGTGTCTCTCAGCCCCTCATTCTGTCGGGAGGTATCTGAACACTGAGAGGTGTCTCTGAGTCCCCTCTCTCTCTGGGAGATATCTGTACACTGAATGGTGTCTCTCAGTCCCTCTCTCTCGGCGAGATATCTGTACGCTGACTGGTGTCTCTCAGTCCCTCTCTCTCTCAGGGAGATATCTGTACACTGTCTGATGTGTCTCAGAACCCTCTCACTCAAGGAGATATCTGTACACTGACTGGTGTCTCTTTGTCCCTCTCTCTCAGGGAGATATCTGTGCACTGACTGGTGTCTCTCAGTCCCCTCTCTCTCAAGGAGATATCTGTACACTGACTGGTGTATCTCAGTCCCTCTCTCTCTCAGGGTGATATCTGCACACAGACCGTATATCTCAGTCCACTCACTCTCAGGGAGATATCTGCACCCTGAATGGTATCTCTCAGTTCCTCTTTCTCAGGGTGATATCTGTACACTGACTGGTGTCTCTCAGTCCCTCTCTCTCTCTCTCAGGGAGATATCTGTACACTGACTGGTGTCTCTCAGTCCCCTCTCTCTCTCAGGGAGATATCTGTACACTGACTGGTGTCTCTCAGTCCCCTCTCTCTCTCAGGGAGATATCTGTACACTGACTGGTGTCTCTCAGTCCCCTCTCTCTCTCAGGGAGATATCTGTACACTGACTGGTCTCTCTCAGTCCCTCTCTCTCAGTGAGATATTTGTACACTGACTGGTGTTTCTCTCTCCCTCTCTCTCTCAGGGTTTTATCGGTACAATAACTGTTGTCTCTCAGTCCCCTCTTTCTCAGGGAGATATCTGTACACTGACTGGAGTCTCTCAGTCCCCTCTCTCTCAGGGAGATATCTGTATACTGACTGGTGTCTCTCAGTCTCCTGTCTCTCAGGGAGATATCTGTACACTGACTAGTGTCTCTCAGTCCCCTCTCTCGCTGGGTTATGTCTGTACACTGACTGGTGTCTCTCAGTCCCTCTCTCTCAGGGAGATATCTGTACATTGACTGGTGTCTCTCAGTCCCCTCTCTCTCAGGGAGATATCAGTACACCGACTGATGTCTCTCAGTCCCCTCTCTCTCAGTGAGATGTCTGTACACTGACTGGTGACTCTCAGCCCCCTCTCTCTCAGGGAGATATCTGTACACTGACTGGTGTCTCTCAGTCTCCTCTCTCTCAGTGAGATGTCTGTACAATGACTGGTGTCTCTCAGTCCCTCTCTCTCTCAGGGAGATATCAGTACACTGACTTGTGTCTCTCAGTCCCGTCTCTCTCTTGGTGTTATCTGTACACTGCCTAGTATCTGTCAGTCCCTCTCTCTGAGGGAGATATCTGCACACTGTCTGGTATCTCTCAGTCCCTCTCTCTCTCTGGGTGATATCTGTGCACTGACTGGTATCTTTCAGTCCCTCTCTCTCAGGGACATATCTGTACACTGACTGGTGTCTCTCAGTCCCTCTCTCTCAGGGAGTAATCTGTACACTGACTGGTGTCTCTCAGTCCCCTCTCTCTCAGGGAGTTATCTGTACACTGACTGGTGTCTCTCAGTCCCTCTCTCTCCCTTAGGGAGATATCTGTGCACTGACTTGTATCTCTCAGTCCCTCTCTCTCGGTTAGATATCATACTCTGACTGGTGTCTCTCTGTCGCTCTCTCTCAGGGAGATATCTGTACTCTGACTGTTGTCTCTCAGTCCCTCTCTCTCTCACGATGATATCTGTACACTGTCTGATGTTTCTCAGAACTCTCACACTCAAGGAGATATCTGTAATCTGACTGTTGTCTCTCAGTCCCTCTCTCTTTCAGGGAAATATCTGTACACTGACAGGTGTCTGTCAGTCCCTCTCTTTCAGGGAGATATCTGTACACTGACTGGTGTCTCTCAGTCCCCTCTCTCTCAGGGTGATATCTGTACACTGACTGGTGTCTCTCAGTCTCCTCTCTGTCAGGGAGATATCTGTACACTGTCTGATGATTCTCAGAACCCCCTCACTCAAGGAGATATCTGTACACTGACTGGTGTCTCACAGACCCCTCTCTCTCATGGAGATATCTGTACACTGACTGGTGTATCTCAGTCCCTCTCTCTCTCAGGGTGACATCTGTACACAGACACGTATCTCTCAGTCCATTCACTCTCAGGGAGATATCTGTACCCTGAATGGTGTCTCTCAGCCCCTCATTCTCTCGGGAGGTATCTGTACACTGAGAGGTGTCTCTGAGTCCCCTCTCTCTCTGGGAGATATCTGTACACTGAATGGTGTCTCTCAGTCCCTCTCTCTCGGTGAGAGATCTGTACGCTGACTGGTGTCTCTCAGTCCCTCTCTCTCTCAGGGAGATATCTGTACACTGTCTGATGTGTCTCAGAACCCTCTCACTCAAGGAGATATCTGTACACTGACTGGTGTCTCTTTGTCCCTTTCTCTCAGGGAGATATCTGTGCACTGACTGGTGTCTCTCAGTCCCCTCTCTCTCAAGGAGATATCTGTACACTGACTGGTGTATCTCAGTCCCTCTCTCTCTCAGGGTGATATCTGCACACAGACCGTATATCTCAGTCCACTCACTCTCAGGGAGATATCTGCACCCTGAATGGTATCTCTCAGTCCCTTTCTCTCCGGGAGATATCTGTACACTGATTGGTGTCTCTCAGTCCCTCTCTCTCAGGGAGATATCTGTACACTGACTGTTGTCTCTCAGTCCCCTCTCTCTCAGGGAGATATCTGTACACTGATTGGTGTCTCTCAGTCCCTCTCTCTCAGGGAGATATCTGTATTCTGACTGGTATCTCTCAGCCCCCTTTTCTCAGGGAGATATATGTACACTGACTGGTGTCTCTCAATCCCTCTCTCTCAGGGACATATCTGTACACTGACTGGTGTTTCTCAGTCCCCTTTCTCTCAGGGAGATATTTGTACACTGTCTGGTATCTCTCTGTCCTCTCTCTCTCGGCGAGATATCTGTACACTGACTGGTGTCTCGCAGTCCAGTTCCCCTCAGGGAGATATCTGTACACTGACTGGTGTCTCTCATTCCCTCTCTCTCAAGGAGATATCTGTACACTGACTGCTGTCTCTCAGTCACCCCTCTCTCTCAGGGAGATATCTGTACACTGACTGGTGTCTCTCTCTCCCTCTCTCTCTCAGGGTTTTATCGGTACAATAACTGTTGTCTCTCAGTCCCCTCTCTCTCTGGGTGATATCTGAACACTGTCTGGTATCTCTCACTCCCCTCTCTCTGGGAGATAACTGTTCCCAGACAGGTATCTTTCAGTCCCCTCTCTCTTAGGGAGATTTCTGTACACTGACTGGTGTCTCTCAGTCCCTCTCTCTCAGGGAGATATCTGTACACTGAATGATGTCTCTCAGTCCCCTCTCTCTCTCTGAGAGATATCTGTACACTGACTGGTGTATCTCAGTCCCTCTCTCTCTCAGGGAGATATCTGTACACTGACTGGTGTCTCTCAGTCCCTCTCTCTCTCAGGGAGATATCTGTACACTGACTGGTGTCTCTCAGTCCCTCTCTCTCTCAGGGAGATATCTGTATTCTAACTGGTATCTCTCAGCCCCCTATTACTCAGGGAGATATATGTACACTGACTGGTGTCTCTCAGTCCCTCTCTCTCTCTGAGTGAGATATCTGTACACTGACTGGTATATCTCAGTCCCCACTCTCTCTCAGGGAGATATCTGTACACTGACTTGTGTCTCTCAGTCCCTCTCTCTCTCAGGGAGATATCAGTAAACTGACTGGTGTCGATCATTCCCTCTCTCTCTCTGGGTGATATCTGAACGCTGTCTGGTGGTTCTCAATCCCCTCTCTCTCAGGTAGATATTTCTGCACTGACTGGTGTCTCTCAGTCCCTCTCGCTCAGGGAGATAACAGTACACTGACTGGTGTCTCTCTGTCCCTCTCTCTCAGGGAGATATTTGTACACTGACTGGTGTATCTCAGTCCCTCTCTCTCTCTCTCTCAGAGAGATATTTGTACACTGACTGGTGTATCTCAGTCTCTCTCTCTCTCTCTCTCAGAGAGATATCTGTACGCTGACTGGTGTCTCTCAGTCCCTCTCTCTCTCAGGGAGATATCTGTACACTGACTGGTGTCTCTCAGTCCCCTCTCTCTCTCAGGGAGATATCTGTACACTGACTGGTGTCTCTCAGTCCCCTCTCTCTCAGGGAGATATCAGTACACTGACTGGTGTCTCTCAGTCCCTCTCTCTCAGGGAGATATCTGTACACTGACTGGTGTCTCTCAGTCCCCTCTTTCTCAGGGAGATATCTGTACACTGACTGGTCTCTCTCAGTCCCTCTCTCTCAGTGAGATATTTGTACACTGACTGGTGTTTCTCTCTCCCTCTCTCTCTCAGGGTTTTATCGGTACAATAACTGTTGTCTCTCAGTCCCCTCTTTCTCAGGGAGATATCTGTACACTGACTGGTGTCTCTCAGTCCCTCTCTCTCAGGGAGATATCTGTACACTGACGAGTGTCTCTCAGTCCCCTCTCTCGCTGGGTTATGACTGTACACCGACTGATGTCTGTCAGTCCCCTCTCTCTCAGTGAGATGTCTGCACACTGACTGGTGACTCTCAGCCCCCTCTCTCTCAGGGAGATATCTGTACACTGACTGGTGTCTCTCAGTCTCCTCTCTCTCAGTGAGATGTCTGTACATTGACTGGTGTCTCTCAGTCCCCTCTCTCTCAGTGAGATATCTGTACACTGACTGGTGTCTCTCAGTCCCTCTCTCTCAGGGAGATATCTGTACACTGACTGGTGTCTCTCAGTCCCTCTCTCTCAGGGAGATATCTGTACACCGACTGATGTCTCTCAGTCCCCTCTCTCTCAGTGATATGTCTGTACACTGACTGGTGACTCTCAGCCCCCTCTCTCTCAGGGAGATATCTGTACACTGACTGGTGTCTCTCAGTCCCTCTGTCTCTCAGGGAGATGTCTGTACATTGACTGGTGTCTCTCAGTCCCCTCTCTCTCAGGGAGATATCTGTACACCGACTGATGTCTCTCAGTCTCCTCTCTCTCAGTGAGATGTCTGTACATTGACTGGTGTCTCTCAGTCCCTCTCTCTCTCAGGGAGATATCAGTACACTGACTTGTGTCTCTCAGTCCCGTCTCTCTCTTGGTGTTATCTGTACACTGCCTAGTATCTCTCAGTCCCTCTCTCTCAGGGAGATATCTGTACACTGACTGGTGTCTCTCATTCCCCTCTCATTCAGGGAGATATCTGCACACTGTCTGTTATCTCTCAGTCCCTCTCTCTCTCTGGGTGATATCTGTGCACTGACTGGTATCTTTCAGTCCCTCTCTCTCAGGGAGATATCTGTACACTGACTGGTGTCTCTCAGTCCCTCTCTCTCAGGGAGATATCTGTACACTGACTGGTGTCTCTCAGTCCCTCTCTCTCAGGGAGATATCTGTACACTGACTGGTGTCACTCACTCCCATCTCTCAAGGGAGATGTCTGTACACTGACAGGTCTCTCTCAGCCCCCTCTCTCTCAGGGAGATATCTGCACACTATCTGGTATCTCTCAGTCCCCTCTCTCTCAGGGAGATATCTGTACACCGACTGATGTCTCTCAGTCTCCTCTCTCTCAGTGAGATGTCTGTACATTGACTGGTGTCTCTCAGTCCCTCTCTCTCTCAGGGAGATATCAGTACACTGACTTGTGTCTCTCAGTCCCGTCTCTCTCTTGGTGTTATCTGTACACTATCTGATATCTCTCAGGCCCCTCTCTCTCAGGGAGATATCTGTACACTGACAGGTGTCTCACAGTCCCCTCTCTCTCAGGGAGATATCTGTACACTGACTGGTGTCTCTCAGTCCCTCTCTCTCAGGGAGATATCTGTGCACTGACTGGTGTCTCTCAGTCCCTCTCTCTCAGGGAGATATCTGTACACTGACTGGTGTCACTCACTCCCATCTCTCAAGGGAGATGTCTGTACACTGACAGGTCTCTCTCAGCCCCCTCTCTCTCAGGGAGATATCTGCACACTATCTGGTATCTCTCAGTCCCCTCTCTCTCAGGGAGATATCTGTACACCGACTGATGTCTCTCAGTCTCCTCTCTCTCAGTGAGATGTCTGTACATTGACTGGTGTCTCTCAGTCCCTCTCTCTCTCAGGGAGATATCAGTACACTGACTTGTGTCTCTCAGTCCCGTCTCTCTCTTGGTGTTATCTGTACACTATCTGATATCTCTCAGGCCCCTCTCTCTCAGGGAGATATCTGTACACTGACAGGTGTCTCTCAGTCCCCTCTCTCTCAGGGAGATATCTGTACACTGACTGGTGTCTCTCAGTCCCTCTCTCTCAGGGAGATATCTGTACACTGACTGGTGTCACTCAGTCCCATCTCTCAAGGGAGATGTCTGTACACTGACAGGTCTCTCTCAGCCCCCTCTCTCTCAGGGAGATATCTGCACACTATCTGGTATCTCTCAGTCCCTCTCTCTCAGGTAGATATCTGTACACTGAATGGGGTCTCACAGTCCCCTCTCTCTCTGGGGGATATCTGTACAGTGTCTGGTGTCTCTCAGTCCCTCTCTGTCTCAGGGAGATATCTGTAAACTGACTGGTGTCTCTCAGTCCCCTCTCTTTCAAGGAGATATCCGTATCCTGACTGCTGTCTCTCAGTCCCCTCTCTCTCAGGGAGATATTTGTACACTGACTGGTGTCTCTTAGACCCCTCTCTCTCAGGGAGATATCTGTACACTGTTAGCTCTCAGTCCTTGTCTCCTAGAGATATATGAGTATACTGACTGGTGTCTCTCAGTCTCTCTCTCAGGGACATATCTGTACACTGACTGGTGTCTCTCATTCCCTCTCTCTCAGGTAGATCTCTGTACACTGACTAGTGTCTCTCAGTCCCCTTCTCTCTGGGTTATGTCTGGACACTGACTGGTCTCTCTCAGTCCCTCTCTCTCAGTGAGATATTTGTACACTGACTGGTGTTTCTCTCTCCCTCTCTCTCTCAGGGTTTTATCGGTACAATAACTGTTGCCTCTCAGTCCCCTCTTTCTCAGGGAGATATCTGTACACTGACTGGTGCCTCTCAGTCTCCTCTCTCTCAGGGAGATATCTGTACACTGACTAGTGTCTCTCAGTCCCCTCTCTCGCTGGGTTATGACTGTACACCGACTGATGTCTCTCAGTCCCCTCTCTCTCAGTGAGATGTCTGTACACTGACTGGTGACTCTCAGCCCCCTCTCTCTCAGGGAGATATCTGTACACTGACTGGTGTCTCTCAGTCTCCTCTCTCTCAGTGAGATGTCTGTACATTGACTGGTGTCTCTCAGTCCCCTCTCTCTCAGAGAGATATCTGTACACTGACTGGTGTCTCTCAGTCCCTCTCTCTCAGGGAGATATCTGTACACTGACTGGTGTCTCTCAGTCCCTCTCTCTCAGGGAGATATCTGTACACCGACTGATGTCTCTCAGTCCCCTCTCTCTCAGTGAGATGTCTGTACACTGACTGGTGACTCTCAGCCCCCTCTCTCTCAGGGAGATATCTGTACACTGACTGGTGTCTCTCAGTCCCTCTGTCTCTCAGGGAGATGTCTGTACATTGACTGGTGTCTCTCAGTCCCTCTCGCTCTCTCAGGGATATATCTGTACACTGACTGGTGCTTCTCAGTCTCGTCTCTCTCAGGGAGATATCTGTACACTGACTGGTGTCTCTCAGTCCCTCTCTCTCAGGGAGATATCTGTACACTGACTGGTGTTTCTCAGTCCCCTCTCTCTCAGTGAGATATCTGTACACTGACTGGTATCTCTCTGTCCCCTCTCTCTCAGGGAGATATCTGTACACTGACTGGTGTCTCTCAGTCACTCTCTCTCCCTCAGGGAGATATCTGTACACTGACTTGTATCTCTCAGTCCCTCTCTCTCAGCGAGAAATCTCTACTCTGACTGTTGTCTCTCAGTCCCTCTCTCTCTCAGTGTGATATCTGTACACCGTCTGATGTTTCTCAGAACCCTCTCACTCAAGGAGATATGTGTACACTGAATGTTGTCTCTCAGTCCCTCTCTCTTTCAGGTAGATACCTGTACACTTACTGGTGTCTCTCAGTCCCTCTCACTCAAGGAGAGATCTGTACACCTAATGGTGTCTCTCAGTCCCCTCTCTCTCATGGAGATGTCTGTACACTGACTGGTGTCTCTCATTCCCCTCTCTCTCAGGGAGATATCTGTACACTGACTGGTGTATCTCAGTCCCTCTCTCTCTCAGGGTGATATCTGTACACAGACGCGTATCTCTCAGTCCACTCACTCTCAGGGAGATATCTGTACCCTGAATGGTGTCTCTCAGCCCCTCACTCTCTCAGGAGATATCTGTACACTGAATGGTGTCTCTCAGTCCCGTCTCTCTCTGGGTGTTATCTGTACACTATCTGATATCTCTCAGGCCCCTCTCTCTCAGGGAGATATCTGTACACTGACAGGTGTCTCACAGTCCCCTCTCTCTCAGGGAGATATCTGTACACTGACTGGTGTATCTCAGTCCCTCTCTCTCAGGGAGATATCTGTACACTGACTGGTGTCTCTCAGTCCCTCTCTCTCAGGGAGATATCTGTACACTGACTGGTGTCACTCAGTCCCATCTCTCAAGGGAGATGTCTGTACACTGACTGGTCTCTCTCAGCCCCCTCTCTCTCAGGGAGATATCTGCACACTATCTGGTATCTCTCAGTCCCTCTCTCTCAGGTAGATATCTGTACACTGAATGGGGTCTCACAGTCCCCTCTCTCTCTGGGTGATATCTGTACAGTGTCTGGTGTCTCTCAGTCCCTCTCTCTCTCAGGGAGATATCTGTACACTGAATGGTGTCTCTCAGTCCCCTCTCTTTCAGGGAGATATCTGTACACTGACTGGTGTCTCTTAGTCCCCTCTCTCTCAGGGAGATATCTGTACACTGACTGGTGTCTCTCAGTCCCTCTCTCTCCCTCAGGGATTTAACTGTACAGTGACTTGTATCTCTCAGTCCCTCTCTTTCAGGGACATATCTGTACACTGACTGGTGTCTCTTAGTCCCCTCTCTCTCAGGGAATTATCTGTACACTGACTGGTGTCTCTCAGTCCCTCTCTCTCCCTTAGGGAGATATCTGTGCACTGACTTGTATCTCTCAGTCCCTCTCTCTCGGTGAGATATCATACTCTGACTGGTGTCTCTCTGTCGCTCTCTCTCAGGGAGATATCTGTACTCTGACTGTTGTCTCTCAGTCCCTCTCTCTCTCACGATGATATCTGTACACTGTCTGATGTTTCTCAGAACCCTCACACTCAAGGAGATATCTGTAATCTGACTGTTGTCTCTCAGTCCCTCTCTCTTTCAGGGAAATATCTGTACACTGACTGGTGTCTGTCAGTCCCCTCTCTTTCAGGGAGATATCTGTCCACTGACTGGTGTCTGTCAGTCCCCTCTCTCTCAGGGAGATATCTGTACACTGACTGGTGTCTCTCAGTCCCCTCTCTCTCAGGGTGATATCTGTACACTGACTGGTGTCTCTCAGTCATCTCTCTGTCAGGGAGATATCTGTACACTGTCTGATGATTCTCAGAACCCGCTCACTCAAGGAGATATCTGTACACTGACTGGTGTCTCACAGTCCCCTCTCTCTCATGGAGATATCTGTACACTGACTGGTGTATCTCAGTCCCTCTCTCTCTCAGGGTGACATCTGTACACAGACCCGTATCTCTCAGTCCACTCACTCTCAGGGAGATATCTGTACCCTGAATGGTGTCTCTCAGCCCCTCATTCTCTCGGGAGGTATTTGTACACTGAGAGGTGTCTATGAGTCCCCTCTCTCTCTGGGAGATATCTGTACACTGAATGGTGTCTCTCAGTCCCTCTCTCTCGGCGCGATATCTGTACGCTGACTGGTGTCTCTCAGTCCCTCTCTCTCTCAGGGAGATATCTGTACACTGTCTGATGTGTCTCAGAACCCTCTCACTCAAGGAGATATCTGTACACTGACTGGTGTCTCTTTGTCCCTCTCTCTCAGGGAGATATCTGTGCACTGACTGGTGTCTCTCAGTCACCTCTCACCCAGGGAGATATCTGTACACTGACTGGTGTCTCGCAGTCCAGTCCCCCTCAGGGAGATATCTGTACACTGACTGGTGTCTCTCAGTCCCTCTCTCTCAGGGAGATATCTGTACACTGACTGGTGTCTCTCATTCCCTCTCTCTCAAGGAGATATCTGTACACTGACTGCTGTCTCTCAGTCACCCCTCTCTCTCAGGGAGATAGCTGTACACTGACTGGTGTCTCTCTCTCCCTCTCTCTCTCAGGGTTTTATCGGTACAATAACTGTTGTCTCTCAGTCCCCTCTCTCTCTGGGTGATATCTGAACACTGTCTGGTATCTCTCACTCCCCTCTCTCTGGGAGATAACTGTTCCCAGACAGGTATCTTTCAGTCCCCTCTCTCTTAGGGAGATTTCTGTACACTGACTGGTGTCTCTCAGTCCCTCTCTCTCAGGGAGATATCTGTACACTGAATGATGTCTCTCAGTCCCCTCTCTCTCTCTGAGAGATATCTGTACACTGACTGGTGTCTCTCAGTCCCTCTCTCTCTCAGGGAGATATCTGTACACTGACTGGTGTCTCTCAGTCCCTCTCTCTCTCAGGGAGTTATCTGTACTATGACGGTTGTCTCTCAGTCTCTCTCTCTCAGGGAGATATCTGTATTCTAACTGGTATCTCTCAGCCCCCTATTTCTCAGGGAGATATATGTACACTGACTGGTGTCTCTCAGTCCCTCTCTCTCTCTCAGTGAGATATCTGTACACTGACTGGTATCTCTCAGTCCCCACTCTCTCTCAGGGAGATATCTGTACACTGACTGGTGTCTCTCAGTCCCTCTCTCTCTCAGGGAGATATCAGTAAACTGACTGGTGTCTATCATTCCCTCTCTCTCTCTGGGTGATATCTGAACGCTGTCTGGTGTTTCTCAATCCCCTCTCTCTCAGGTAGATATTTCTGCACTGACTGGTGTCTCTCAGTCCCTCTCGCTCAGGGAGATATCTGTACACTGACAGGTGTCTCTCAGTCCCTCTCGCTCAGGGAGATAACAGTACACTGACTGGTGTCTCTCTGTCCCTCTCTCTCAGGGAGATATTTGTACACTGACTGGTGTATCTCAGTCCCTCTCTCTCTCTCTCTCAGAGAGATATCTGTACACTGACTGGTGTCTCTCAGTCCCTCTCTCACTCAAGGAGATATCTGTACACTGACTGGTGTCTCTCAGTCCCTCTCTCACTCAAGGAGATATCTGTACACTGACTGGTGTCTCTCAGTCCCCTCTCTCTCAGGGAGATATCTGTACACTGACTGGTGTCTCTCAGTCCCCTCTCTCTCAAGGAGTTATCTGTACACTGACTGGTGTATCTCAGTCCCTCTCTCTCTCAGGGTGATATCTGCACACAGACCGTATATCTCAGTCCACTCACTCTTAGGGTGATATCTGCACCCTGAATGGTATCTCTCAGTCCCCTCTCTCTCTCAGGGAGATATCTGTACACTGACTGGTGTCTCTCAGTCCCTCTCTCTCAGGGAGATATCTGTACACTGACTGGTGTCTCTCAGTCCCTTTCTCTCAGTGAGATATCTGTACACTGACTGGTGTCTCTCAGTCCCTCTCTCTCAGGGAGATATCTGTACACTGACAGGTGACCCTCAGTCCCCTCTGTCAGAGGGAGATATCTGTACACTGACTGGTGACTCTCAGTCCTTCTCTCTCAGGGAGATATCAGTAAACTGACTGTTGTCTCTCAGTCCCTCTCTTTCAGGGAGATATCTGTAGACTGACTGCTGTCTCTCCGTCCCTCTCACTCAGGAGATATTTGTACACTGACTGGTGTCTCTCAGTCCCTCTCTCTCAGGGAGATATCTGTACTCTGACTGGTGTCTCTCAGTCCCTCTCTCTCAGGGAGATATCTGTACACTGACTGGTGTCTCTCATTCCCTCTCTCTCTCAGGGGGATATCTGTACACTGACTGATGTCTCTCAGTCTCTCTCTCTCAGGGAGATATCTGTACACTGACTGGTGTCTCTCAGTCCTCTCTCTCAGGGAGATATCTGTACACTGACTGGTGTCTCTCAGTCCCCTCTCTCTCAGGGAGATATCTGTACACTGACTGGTGTCTCTCAGTCCCTCTCTCTCTCAGGGAGATATCTGTACACTGACTGGTGTCTCTCAGTCCCCTCTCTCTCAGGGAGATATCTGTACACTGACTGGTGTCTCTCAGTCCCCTCTCTCTCAGGGAGATATCTGTACACTGACTGGTGTCTCTCTGTCCCTCTCTCTCTCAGGGAGATATCTGTACACTGACTGGTGTCTCTCAGTCCCCTCTCTCTCAGGGAGATATCAGTACACTGACTGGTGTCTCTCAGTCCCCTCTCTCTCTCAGGGAGATATCAGTACACTGACTGGTGTCTCTCAGTCCCCTCTCTCTCTCAGGGTGATATCTATACACTGACTGGTCTCTCTCAGTCCCCTCTCTCTCAGGGAGATATCTGTACACTGACTGGTGTCTCTCAGTCCCTCTCTCTCAGGGAGATATTTGTACACTGACTGGTGTTTCTCTCTCCCTCTCTCTCTCAGGGAGATATCAGTACACTGACTGGTGTCTCTCAGTCCCCTCTCTCTCTCAGGGTGATATCTGTACACTGAGTGGTGTCTCTCAGTCCCTCTCTCTCTCACGATGATATCTGTACACTGTCTGATGTTTCTCAGAACCCTCACACTCAAGGAGATATCTGTAATCTGACTGTTGTCTCTCAGTCCCTCTCTCTTTCAGGGAAATATCTGTACACTGACTGGTGTCTGTCAGTCCCCTCTCTTTCAGGGAGATATCTGTCCACTGACTGGTGTCTGTCAGTCCCCTCTCTCTCAGGGAGATATCTGTACACTGACTGGTGTCTCTCAGTCCCCTCTCTCTCAGGGTGATATCTGTACACTGACTGGTGTCTCTCAGTCATCTCTCTGTCAGGGAGATATCTGTACACTGTCTGATGATTCTCAGAACCCGCTCACTCAAGGAGATATCTGTACACTGACTGGTGTCTCACAGTCCCCTCTCTCTCATGGAGATATCTGTACACTGACTGGTGTATCTCAGTCCCTCTCTCTCTCAGGGTGACATCTGTACACAGACCCGTATCTCTCAGTCCACTCACTCTCAGGGAGATATCTGTACCCTGAATGGTGTCTCTCAGCCCCTCATTCTCTCGGGAGGTATTTGTACACTGAGAGGTGTCTATGAGTCCCCTCTCTCTCTGGGAGATATCTGTACACTGAATGGTGTCTCTCAGTCCCTCTCTCTCTCAGGGAGATATCTGTACACTGACTGGTGTCTCTTTGTCCCTCTCTCTCAGGGAGATATCTGTACACTGACTGGTGTCTCTCAGTCCCCTCTCTCTCAAGGAGTTATCTGTACACTGACTGATGTATCTCAGTCCCTCTCTCTCTCAGGGTGATATCTGCACACAGACCGTATATCTCAGTCCACTCACTCTCAGGGAGATATCTGCACCCTGAATGGTATCTCTCAGTCCCTCTCTCTCCTGGAGATATCTGTACACTGATTGGTGTCTCTCAGTCCCTCTCTCTCAGGGAGATATCTGTATTCTGACTGGTAACTCTCAGCCCCCTATTTCTCAGGGAGATATAGGTACACTGACTGGTGTCTCTCAATCCCTCTCTCTCAGGGACATATCTGTACACTGACTGCTGTTTCTCAGTCCCCTTTCTCTCAGGGAGATATCTGTACACTGACTGGTATCTCTCTGTCCTCTCTCTCTCAGCGAGATATCTGTACACTGACTGGTGTCTCGCAGTCCAGTCCCCCTCAGGGAGATATCTGTACACTGACTGGTGTCTCTCAGTCCCTCTCTCTCAGGGAGATATCTGTACACTGACTGGTGTCTCTCATTCCCTCTCTCTCAAGGAGATATCTGTACACTGACTGCTGTCTCTCAGTCACCCCTCTCTCTCAGGGAGATATCTGTACACTGACTGGTGTCTCTCTCTCCCTCTCTCTCTCAGGGTTTTATCGGTACAATAACTGTTGTCTCTCAGTCCCCTCTCTCTCTGGGTGATATCTGAACACTGTCTGGTATCTCTCACTCCCCTCTCTCTGGGAGATAACTGTTCCCAGACAGGTATCTTTCAGTCCCCTCTCTCTTAGGGAGATTTCTGTACACTGACTGGTGTCTCTCAGTCCCTCTCTCTCAGGGAGATATCTGTACACTGAATGATGTCTCTCAGTCCCCTCTCTCTCTCTGAGAGATATCTGTACACTGACTGGTGTCTCTCAGTCCCTCTCTCTCTCAGGGAGATATCTGTACACTGACTGGTGTCTCTCAGTCCCTCTCTCTCTCAGGGAGTTATCTGTACTATGACGGTTGTCTCTCAGTCTCTTTCTCTCAGGGAGATATCTGTATTCTAACTGGTATCTCTCAGCCCCCTATTTCTCAGGGAGATATATGTACACTGACTGGTGTCTCTCAGTCCCTCTCTCTCTCTCAGTGAGATATCTGTACACTGACTGGTATCTCTCAGTCCCCACTCTCTCTCAGGGAGATATCTGTACACTGACTGGTGTCTCTCAGTCCCTCTCTCTCTCAGGGAGATATCAGTAAACTGACTGGTGTCTATCATTCCCTCTCTCTCTCTGGGTGATATCTGAAGGCTGTCTGGTGTTTCTCAATCCCCTCTCTCTCAGGTAGATATTTCTGCACTGACTGGTGTCTCTCAGTCCCTCTCTCTCAGGGAGATATCTGTACACTGACAGGTGTCTCTCAGTCCCTCTCGCTCAGGGAGATAACAGTACACTGACTGGTGTCTCTCTGTCCCTCTCTCTCAGGGAGATATTTGTACACTGACTGGTGTATCTCAGTCCCTCTCTCTCTCTCTCTCAGAGAGATATCTGTACACTGACTGGTGTCTCTCAGTCCCTCTCTCACTCAAGGAGATATCTGTACACTGACTGGTGTCTCTCAGTCCCTCTCTCACTCAAGGAGATATCTGTACACTGACTGGTGTCTCTCAGTCCCCTCTCTCTCAGGGAGATATCTGTACACTGACTGGTGTCTCTCAGTCCCCTCTCTCTCAAGGAGTTATCTGTACACTGACTGGTGTATCTCAGTCCCTCTCTCTCTCAGGGTGATATCTGCACACAGACCGTATATCTCAGTCCACTCACTCTTAGGGTGATATCTGCACCCTGAATGGTATCTCTCAGTCCCCTCTCTCTCTCAGGGAGATATCTGTACACTGACTGGTGTCTCTCAGTCCCTCTCTCTCAGGGAGATATCTGTACACTGACTGGTGTCTCTCAGTCCCTTTCTCTCAGTGAGATATCTGTACACTGACTGGTGTCTCTCAGTCCCTCTCTCTCAGGGAGATATCTGTACACTGACAGGTGACCCTCAGTCCCCTCTGTCAGAGGGAGATATCTGTACACTGACTGGTGACTCTCAGTCCTTCTCTCTCAGGGAGATATCAGTAAACTGACTGTTGTCTCTCAGTCCCTCTCTTTCAGGGAGATATCTGTAGACTGACTGCTGTCTCTCCGTCCCTCTCACTCAGGAGATATTTGTACACTGACTGGTGTCTCTCAGTCCCTCTCTCTCAGGGAGATATCTGTACTCTGACTGGTGTCTCTCAGTCCCTCTCTCTCAGGGAGATATCTGTACACTGACTGGTGTATCTCAGTCCCTCTCTCTCTCAGGGTGATATCTGTACACAGACGCGTATCTCTCAGTCCACTCACTCTCAGGGAGATATCTGTACCCTGAATGGTGTCTCTCAGCCCCTCACTCTCTCAGGAGATATCTGTACACTGAATGGTGTCTCTCAGTCCCGTCTCTCTCTGGGTGTTATCTGTACACTATCTGATATCTCTCAGGCCCCTCTCTCTCAGGGAGATATCTGTACACTGACAGGTGTCTCACAGTCCCCTCTCTCTCAGGGAGATATCTGTACACTGACTGGTGTATCTCAGTCCCTCTCTCTCAGGGAGATATCTGTACACTGACTGGTGTCTCTCAGTCCCTCTCTCTCAGGGAGATATCTGTACACTGACTGGTGTCACTCAGTCCCATCTCTCAAGGGAGATGTCTGTACACTGACTGGTCTCTCTCAGCCCCCTCTCTCTCAGGGAGATATCTGCACACTATCTGGTATCTCTCAGTCCCTCTCTCTCAGGTAGATATCTGTACACTGAATGGGGTCTCACAGTCCCCTCTCTCTCTGGGTGATATCTGTACAGTGTCTGGTGTCTCTCAGTCCCTCTCTCTCTCAGGGAGATATCTGTACACTGAATGGTGTCTCTCAGTCCCCTCTCTTTCAGGGAGATATCTGTACACTGACTGGTGTCTCTTAGTCCCCTCTCTCTCAGGGAGATATCTGTACACTGACTGGTGTCTCTCAGTCCCTCTCTCTCCCTCAGGGATTTAACTGTACAGTGACTTGTATCTCTCAGTCCCTCTCTTTCAGGGACATATCTGTACACTGTCTGGTGTCTCTTAGTCCCCTCTCTCTCAGGGAATTATCTGTACACTGACTGGTGTCTCTCAGTCCCTCTCTCTCCCTTAGGGAGATATCTGTGCACTGACTTGTATCTCTCAGTCCCTCTCTCTCGGTGAGATATCATACTCTGACTGGTGTCTCTCTGTCGCTCTCTCTCAGGGAGATATCTGTACTCTGACTGTTGTCTCTCAGTCCCTCTCTCTCTCACGATGATATCTGTACACTGTCTGATGTTTCTCAGAACCCTCACACTCAAGGAGATATCTGTAATCTGACTGTTGTCTCTCAGTCCCTCTCTCTTTCAGGGAAATATCTGTACACTGACTGGTGTCTGTCAGTCCCCTCTCTTTCAGGGAGATATCTGTCCACTGACTGGTGTCTGTCAGTCCCCTCTCTCTCAGGGAGATATCTGTACACTGACTGGTGTCTCTCAGTCCCCTCTCTCTCAGGGTGATATCTGTACACTGACTGGTGTCTCTCAGTCATCTCTCTGTCAGGGAGATATCTGTACACTGTCTGATGATTCTCAGAACCCCCTCACTCAAGGAGATATCTGTACACTGACTGGTGTCTCACAGTCCCCTCTCTCTCATGGAGATATCTGTACACTGACTGGTGTATCTCAGTCCCTCTCTCTCTCAGGGTGACATCTGTACACAGACCCGTATCTCTCAGTCCACTCACTCTCAGGGAGATATCTGTACCCTGAATGGTGTCTCTCAGCCCCTCATTCTCTCGGGAGGTATTTGTACACTGAGAGGTGTCTATGAGTCCCCTCTCTCTCTGGGAGATATCTGTACACTGAATGGTGTCTCTCAGTCCCTCTCTCTCGGCGAGATATCTGTACGCTGACTGGTGTCTCTCAGTCCCTCTCTCTCTCAGGGAGATATCTGTACACTGTCTGATGTGTCTCAGAACCCTCTCACTCAAGGAGATATCTGTACACTGACTGGTGTCTCTTTGTCCCTCTCTCTCAGGGAGATATCTGTGCACTGACTGGTGTCTCTCAGTCCCCTCTCTCTCAAGGAGTTATCTGTACACTGACTGATGTATCTCAGTCCCTCTTTCTCTCAGTGTGATATCTGCACACAGACCGTATATCTCAGTCCACTCACTCTCAGGGAGATATCTGCACCCTGAATGGTATCTCTCAGTCCCTCTCTCTCCTGGAGATATCTGTACACTGATTGGTGTCTCTCAGTCCCTCTCTCTCAGGGAGATATCTGTATTCTGACTGGTAACTCTCAGCCCCCTATTTCTCAGGGAGATATAGGTACACTGACTGGTGTCTCTCAATCCCTCTCTCTCAGGGACATATCTGTACACTGACTGCTGTTTCTCAGTCCCCTTTCTCTCAGGGAGATATCTGTACACTGACTGGTATCTCTCTGTCCTCTCTCTCTCAGCGAGATATCTGTACACTGACTGGTGTCTCGCAGTCCAGTCCCCCTCAGGGAGATATCTGTACACTGACTGGTGTCTCTCAGTCCCTCTCTCTCAAGGAGATATCTGTACACTGACTGCTGTCTCTCAGTCACCCCTCTCTCTCAGGGAGATATCTGTACACTGACTGGTGTCTCTCTCTCCCTCTCTCTCTCAGGGTTTTATCGGTACAATAACTGTTGTCTCTCAGTCCCCTCTCTCTCTGGGTGATATCTGAACACTGTCTGGTATCTCTCACTCCCCTCTCTCTGGGAGATAACTGTTCCCAGACAGGTATCTTTCAGTCCCCTCTCTCTTAGGGAGATTTCTGTACACTGACTGGTGTCTCTCAGTCCCTCTCTCTCAGGGAGATATCTGTACACTGAATGATGTCTCTCAGTCCCCTCTCTCTCTCTGAGAGATATCTGTACACTGACTGGTGTCTCTCAGTCCCTCTCTCTCTCAGGGAGATATCTGTACACTGACTGGTGTCTCTCAGTCCCTCTCTCTCTCAGGGAGTTATCTGTACTATGACGGTTGTCTCTCAGTCTCTCTCTCTCAGGGAGATATCTGTATTCTAACTGGTATCTCTCAGCCCCCTATTTCTCAGGGAGATATATGTACACTGACTGGTGTCTCTCAGTCCCTCTCTCTCTCTCAGTGAGATATCTGTACACTGACTGGTATCTCTCAGTCCCCACTCTCTCTCAGGGAGATATCTGTACACTGACTGGTGTCTCTCAGTCCCTCTCTCTCTCAGGGAGATATCAGTAAACTGACTGGTGTCTATCATTCCCTCTCTCTCTCTGGGTGATATCTGAACGCTGTCTGGTGTTTCTCAATCCCCTCTCTCTCAGGTAGATATTTCTGCACTGACTGGTGTCTCTCAGTCCCTCTCGCTCAGGGAGATATCTGTACACTGACAGGTGTCTCTCAGTCCCTCTCGCTCAGGGAGATAACAGTACACTGACTGGTGTCTCTCTGTCCCTCTCTCTCAGGGAGATATTTGTACACTGACTGGTGTATCTCAGTCCCTCTCTCTCTCTCTCTCAGAGAGATATCTGTACACTGACTGGTGTCTCTCAGTCCCTCTCTCACTCAAGGAGATATCTGTACACTGACTGGTGTCTCTCAGTCCCTCTCTCACTCAAGGAGATATCTGTACACTGACTGGTGTCTCTCAGTCCCCTCTCTCTCAGGGAGATATCTGTACACTGACTGGTGTCTCTCAGTCCCCTCTCTCTCAAGGAGTTATCTGTACACTGACTGGTGTATCTCAGTCCCTCTCTCTCTCAGGGTGATATCTGCACACAGACCGTATATCTCAGTCCACTCACTCTTAGGGTGATATCTGCACCCTGAATGGTATCTCTCAGTCCCCTCTCTCTCTCAGGGAGATATCTGTACACTGACTGGTGTCTCTCAGTCCCTCTCTCTCAGGGAGATATCTGTACACTGACTGGTGTCTCTCAGTCCCTTTCTCTCAGTGAGATATCTGTACACTGACTGGTGTCTCTCAGTCCCTCTCTCTCAGGGAGATATCTGTACACTGACAGGTGACCCTCAGTCCCCTCTGTCAGAGGGAGATATCTGTACACTGACTGGTGACTCTCAGTCCTTCTCTCTCAGGGAGATATCAGTAAACTGACTGTTGTCTCTCAGTCCCTCTCTTTCAGGGAGATATCTGTAGACTGACTGCTGTCTCTCCGTCCCTCTCACTCAGGAGATATTTGTACACTGACTGGTGTCTCTCAGTCCCTCTCTCTCAGGGAGATATCTGTACTCTGACTGGTGTCTCTCAGTCCCTCTCTCTCAGGGAGATATCTGTACACTGACTGGTGTCTCTCATTCCCTCTCTCTCTCAGGGGGATATCTGTACACTGACTGATGTCTCTCAGTCTCTCTCTCTCAGGGAGATATCTGTACACTGACTGGTGTCTCTCAGTCCTCTCTCTCAGGGAGATATCTGTACACTGACTGGTGTCTCTCAGTCCCCTCTCTCTCAGGGAGATATCTGTACACTGACTGGTGTCTCTCAGTCCCTCTCTCTCTCAGGGAGATATCTGTACACTGACTGGTGTCTCTCAGTCCCCTCTCTCTCAGGGAGATATCTGTACACTGACTGGTGTCTCTCAGTCCCCTCTCTCTCAGGGAGATATCTGTACACTGACTGGTGTCTCTCTGTCCCTCTCTCTCTCAGGGAGATATCTGTACACTGACTGGTGTCTCTCAGTCAACTCTCTCTCAGGGAGATATCAGTACACTGACTGGTGTCTCTCAGTCCCCTCTCTCTCTCAGGGAGATATCAGTACACTGACTGGTGTCTCTCAGTCCCCTCTCTCTCTCAGGGTGATATCTATACACTGACTGGTCTCTCTCAGTCCCCTCTCTCTCAGGGAGATATCTGTACACTGACTGGTGTCTCTCAGTCCCTCTCTCTCAGGGAGATATTTGTACACTGACTGGTGTTTCTCTCTCCCTCTCTCTCTCAGGGAGATATCAGTACACTGACTGGTGTCTCTCAGTCCCCTCTCTCTCTCAGGGTGATATCTGTACACTGACTTGTCTCTCTCAGTCCCCTCTCTCTCAGGGAGATATCTGTATACTGACTGGTGCCTCTCAGTCTCCTGTCTCTCAGGGAGATATCTGTATACTGACTGGTGCCTCTCAGTCTCCTCTCTCTCAGGTAGATATCTGTACACTGACTAGTGTCTCTCAGTCCCCTCTCTCGCTGGGTTATGTATGTACACTGACTGGTGTCTCTCAGTCCCTCTCTCTCAGGGAGATATCTGTACATTGACTGGTGTCTCTCAGTCCCCTCTCTCTCAGGGAGATATCTGTACTCCGACTGATGTCTCTCAGTCCCCTCTCTCTCAGTGAGATGTCTGTACACTGACTGGTGACTCTCAGCCCCCTCTCTCTCAGGGAGATATCTGTACACTGACTGGTGTCTCTCAGTCTCCTCTCTCTCAGTGAGATGTCTGTACAATGACTGGTGTCTCTCAGTCCCTCTCTCTCTCAGGGAGATATCTGTACACTGTCCGGTATCTCTCAGTCCCCTCTCTCTCAGGTAGATATCAATACACTGAAAGGAGTCTCACAGTCCCCTCTCTCTCTGGGTGATATCAGTACACTGTCTGGTATGTCTCAGTCCCCTCTCTTTCAGGGAGATATCTGTAACCTGACTGCTCTCTCTCAATCCCCTCTCTCTCAGGGAGATACCTGTACAATGACTGGTGTCTCTCAGTCCCTCTCTCTCAGCGAGATATCTGTACACTGACTGGTGTCTCTCAGTCCCTCTCTCTCAGGGAGATATCTGTACACTGACTGGTGTCTCTCAGTCCCTCTCTCTCAGGGAGATATCTTTACTCTGACTGGTGTCTCTCTGTCGCTCTCTCTCAGGGAGATATCTGTACTCTGACTGTTGTCTCTCAGTCCCTCTCTCTCTCACGGTGATATCTGTACACTGTCTGATGTTTCTCAGAACCCTCTCACTCTGGGAGATATCTGTACACTGACTGGTGTCTCTCAGTCTCTCTCTCTCTCAGGGAGATATCTGTAGACTGACTGGTGTCTCTCTGTTGCTCTCTCTCAGGGAGATATCTGTGCACTGACTGGTGTCTCTCAGTCCCCTCTCTCTCAGGGAGATATCTGTCCACTGACTGGTGTCTCTCAGTCCCTCTCTCTCAGGGAGATATCTATACACTGACTGTTGTCTCTCAGTCCCCTCTCTCTCAGGGAGATATCTGTACACTGACTGGTGTCTCTCAGTCCCTCTCTCACTCAAGGAGATATCTGTACACTGACTGGTGTCTCTCAGTCAACTCTCTCTCAGGGAGATATCAGTACACTGACTGGTGTCTCTCAGTCCCCTCTCTCTCTCAGGGAGATATCAGTACACTGACTGGTGTCTCTCAGTCCCCTCTCTCTCTCAGGGTGATATCTATACACTGACTGGTCTCTCTCAGTCCCCTCTCTCTCAGGGAGATATCTGTACACTGACTGGTGTCTCTCAGTCCCTCTCTCTCAGGGAGATATTTGTACACTGACTGGTGTTTCTCTCTCCCTCTCTCTCTCAGGGAGATATCAGTACACTGACTGGTGTCTCTCAGTCCCCTCTCTCTCTCAGGGTGATATCTGTACACTGACTTGTCTCTCTCAGTCCCCTCTCTCTCAGGGAGATATCTGTATACTGACTGGTGCCTCTCAGTCTCCTGTCTCTCAGGGAGATATCTGTATACTGACTGGTGCCTCTCAGTCTCCTCTCTCTCAGGTAGATATCTGTACACTGACTAGTGTCTCTCAGTCCCCTCTCTCGCTGGGTTATGTATGTACACTGACTGGTGTCTCTCAGTCCCTCTCTCTCAGGGAGATATCTGTACATTGACTGGTGTCTCTCAGTCCCCTCTCTCTCAGGGAGATATCTGTACTCCGACTGATGTCTCTCAGTCCCCTCTCTCTCAGTGAGATGTCTGTACACTGACTGGTGACTCTCAGCCCCCTCTCTCTCAGGGAGATATCTGTACACTGACTGGTGTCTCTCAGTCTCCTCTCTCTCAGTGAGATGTCTGTACAATGACTGGTGTCTCTCAGTCCCTCTCTCTCTCAGGGAGATATCTGTACACTGTCCGGTATCTCTCAGTCCCCTCTCTCTCAGGTAGATATCAATACACTGAAAGGAGTCTCACAGTCCCCTCTCTCTCTGGGTGATATCAGTACACTGTCTGGTATGTCTCAGTCCCCTCTCTTTCAGGGAGATATCTGTAACCTGACTGCTCTCTCTCAATCCCCTCTCTCTCAGGGAGATACCTGTACAATGACTGGTGTCTCTCAGTCCCTCTCTCTCAGCGAGATATCTGTACACTGACTGGTGTCTCTCAGTCCCTCTCTCTCAGGGAGATATCTGTACACTGACTGGTGTCTCTCAGTCCCTCTCTCTCAGGGAGATATCTTTACTCTGACTGGTGTCTCTCTGTCGCTCTCTCTCAGGGAGATATCTGTACTCTGACTGTTGTCTCTCAGTCCCTCTCTCTCTCACGGTGATATCTGTACACTGTCTGATGTTTCTCAGAACCCTCTCACTCTGGGAGATATCTGTACACTGACTGGTGTCTCTCAGTCTCTCTCTCTCTCAGGGAGATATCTGTAGACTGACTGGTGTCTCTCTGTTGCTCTCTCTCAGGGAGATATCTGTGCACTGACTGGTGTCTCTCAGTCCCCTCTCTCTCAGGGAGATATCTGTCCACTGACTGGTGTCTCTCAGTCCCTCTCTCTCAGGGAGATATCTATACACTGACTGTTGTCTCTCAGTCCCCTCTCTCTCAGGGAGATATCTGTACACTGACTGGTGTCTCTCAGTCCCTCTCTCACTCAAGGAGATATCTGTACACTGACTGGTGTCTCTCAGTCGCCTCTCTCTCAGGGAGATATCTGTACACTGACTGGTGTCTCTCAGCCCCTCTCTCTCAGGGTGATATCTGTACACTGACTTGTCTCTCTCAGTCCATCTCTCTCTCAGGGTGATATCTGTACACAGACCCGTGTCTCTCAGTCCACTCACTCTCAGGGAGATATCTGTACCCTGAATGGTGTCTCTCAGCCCCTCATTCTCTCGGGAGATATCTGTACACTGACTGGTGTCTCTCAGTCCCGTCTCTCTCTGGGTGTTATCTGTAAACTATCTGATATCTCTCAGGCCCCACTCTCTCAGGGAGATATCTGTACACTGACTGGTGTCTCTCAGTCCCTCTCTCTCTCAGGGAGATATCTGTACACTGACTGGTGTCTCTCAGTCCCCTCTCTCTCAGGGAGATATCTGTACACTGACTGGTGTCTCTCAGTCCCTCTCTCTCTCAGGGAGATATCTCTACTCTGACTGGTGTCTCTCTGTCGCTCTCGCTCAGGGAGATATCTGTACTCTGACTGTTGTCTCTAAGTCCCTCTCTCTCTCAGGGAGATATTTCTACACTGACTGATGTCTCTCAGTCCCCTCTCTCTCAGCTAGATATCTATACACTGAATGGTGTCTCTCAGTCCCGTCTCTCTCTGGGTGATATCTGTACACTGTCTGGTATGTCTCAGTCCCCTCTCTTACAGGGAGATATCTGAACACTGTCTCGTATCTCTCACTCCCCTCTCTCTGGGAGATAACTGTACACTGACTGGTGTCTCTCAGTCCCTCTCTCTCAGGGAGATATCTGTAGACTGACTTGTGTCTCTCAGTCACTCTCTCTCAGGGAGATATCTGTACACTGACTGGTGTCTCTCAGTCTCTCTCTCTCAGGGAGATATCTGTACACTGACTGCTGTCTCTCAGTCCCTCTCTCTCGGTGAGATATTTGTACACTGACTGGTGTCTCTCAGTCCCTCTCACTCTCAGGGTGATATCTGTACACAGACCCGTATCTCTCAGACCACTCACTCACAGGGGGATATCTGTACCCTGAATGGTGTCTCTCAGCCCGTCACTCTCTAGGGAGATATCTGTACACTGACTGGTGTCTCTCAGTCTCTCTCTCTCAGTGAGATATCTGTACACTGACTGGTGTCTCTCAGTCCCTCTCTCTCTCAGGGAGATATCTGTACACTGACTGGTGTCTCTCAGTCCCTCTCTCTCTCAGGGAGATATCTGTACACTGAGAGGTGTCTCTCAGTCCCCTCTCTCTCAGGGAGATATCTGTACACTGAATGGTGTCTCTCAGTCCCGTCACTCTCTGGGTGTTATCTGTACACTATCCAATATCTCTCAGGCTCCTCTCTCTCAGGGAGATATGTGTACACTGACTGGTGTCTCTCAGTCGCTCTCTCTCTCTCAGGGAGATATCTGTACACTGAATGGTTTCTCTCTGTCCCCTCTCTCTCTGGGTGATATCTGTACACTGACTGGTATCTCTCAGAACCCTCTCACTCAGGGAGATATCTGTACACTGCCTGGTGTCCCTCAGTCCCTCTCTCTCTCAGGGAGATATCTGTACACTGACTGGTGTCAATCAGTCCCCTCTTTCTCAGGGAGATGTCTGTACACTTACTGGTGTCTCTCAGCCCCCTCTCTCTCAGGGAGATATCGTCACACTGTCTGTTATCTCTCAGCCCCCTCTCTCTCTCCTAGATATCTATATACTGACTGGTGCCTCGCAGTCCCCTCTTTCTCTGGGTGATATCTGTACACTGTCTGGTATGTCTCTGTCCCCTCTCTTTCAGGGAGATATCTGAACACTGTCTGGTATCTCTCACTCCCCTCTCTCTGGGAGATAACTGTACACAGACTGGTATCTTTCAGTCCCCTCTCTCTCAGGGAGATTTATGTACACTGACTGCTGTGTCGCCATCCCTCTCACTCAGGAGATATTTGTACACTGACTGCTGTCTCTCAGTCCCTCACTCTCAGGGAGATATCTGTACACTGACTGGTGTCTCTCAGTCCCTCTCTCTCAGGGAGATATCTGTACACTGGCTGGTGTCCCTCAGTCCCCTCTCACTCTCAGGGAGTTATCTGTACACTGACTGGTGTCTCTCAGTCCCCTCTCTCTCAGGGAGATATCTATACACTGAATGGTGTCTCTCAGTCCCCTTTCTCTCTGGGTGATATCTGTACACTGTCTGGTGTCTCTCAGTCCCCACTCTCTCAGGGAGTTATCTGTACACTGACTGGTGTCTCTCAGTCCCCTCTCTCTCAGGGAGATATCTGTACACTGAATGGTGTCTCTCAGTCCCCTCTCTTTCAGGGAGATATCTGTGCATTGACTGGTGTCTCTCAGTCCCTCTCTCTATCAGCGAGATATTTGTACACTGACTGTTGTCTATCAGTAGCTCTCTCTCAGGGGTATGCCTGTACACTGACTGGTGTCTCTCAGTCCCTCTCTCACTCAGGGAGATATCTGTACACTGACTGGTGTCTCTCAGTCCCCTCTCTCTCAGGGAGATATCTGTACACTGACTGGTGTCTCTCAGTCCCCTCTCTCTCAGGGAGATATCTGTACACTGACTGGTGTCTCTCAGTCCCTCTCTCTCAGGGAGATATCTGTACACTGACTGGTGTCTCTCAGTCCCTCTCTCACTCAGGGAGATATCTGTACACTGACTGGTGTCTCTCAGTCCAGTCTCTCTCAGGGAGATATCTGTACACTGACTGGTGTTTCTCAGTCCCTCTCTCTATCTCAGTGAGATATCTGTTCACTGATTGGTGTCTCTCAGTCCCTCTCTCTGTCAGGGAGATATCTGTACTTTATAAAGACAAAACAAAACTGCGGATGCTGGAAATCCAAAACAAAAACAGAATTACCTGGAAAAACTCAGCAGGTCTGGCAGCATCGACGGAGAAGAAAAGAGTTGACGTTTCGAGTCCTCATGACCCTTCGACAGAACTTGATTCTCTCTCAGGGAGATATCTGTACACTGACTGGTGTCCTTCAGACCCCTCTCTCTCAGGGAGATATGTGTAAAGAGTCTGGTGTCTCGTAGCCCCATCTCATAATCAGGGAGATATCTGTACACTGACTGCTGTCTCTCAGTCCCTCTCTCTCTCAGGGAGATATCTGTACACTGACTGCTGTCTCTCAGTCCCTCTCTCTCTCAGGGAGATATCTGTACACTGACTGCTGTCTCTCAGTCCCTCTCTCTCTCAGGGAGATATCTGTACACTGACTGGTGTCTCTCAGTCCCTCTCTCTCAGGGAGATATCTGTACACTGACTGGTGTCTCTCAGTCCCTCTCTCTCAGGGAGTTATCTGTACACTGACTGGTGTCTCTCAGTCTCTCTCTCTCAGGGAGATATCTGTACACTGACTGGTGTCTCTCAGTCCCCTCTCTCTCAGGGAGATATCTGTACACTGACTGGTGTCTCTGAGTCCCTCTCTCTCTCAGGGAGATATCTGTACACTGACTGGTGTCTCTCAGTCCCTCTCTCTCAGGGAGATATCTGTACACTGACTGGTGTCTCTCAGTCCCTCTCTCTCAGGGAGATATCTGTACACTGACTGGTGTATCTCAGTCCCTCTCTCTCAGGGAGATATCTGTACACTGACTGGTGTCTCTCAGTCCCCTCTCTGTCAGGGAGATATCTGTACACTGACTGGTGTCTCTCAGTCCCCTCTCTCTCAGGGAGATATCGGTACACTGACTGGTGTCTCTCAGTCCCCTCTCTCTCAGGGAGATATCTGTACACTGACTGGTGTCTCTCAGTCCCTTTCTCTCTCAGGGAGATTTACGTACACTTATTGGTGTTCTCAGTCCCTCTCTCTCCGTGGGATATCTGTACACTGACTGGTGTCCCTCAGGCTCTCTCTCTCAGGGAGATAACTGTACACTGACTGGTGTCTCTCAGTCCCTCTCTCTCCAGGGAGATATCTGTACACTGACTGGTGTCTCTCAGTCCCTCTCTCTCTCATGGTGATTTCTGTGCACTAACTGTTACCTCTCAGTCCCTCTCTCTCAGGGAGATATCTGGACACTGACTGGTGTCTCTCAGTCCCTTTCTCTCTCAGGGAGATTTACGTACACTTACTGGTGTCTCTCAGTCCCCTCTCTCTCAGTGGGATATCTGTACACTGACTGGTGTCTCTCAGTCCCTCTCTCTCTTAGTGAGATATCTGTACACAGTCCGGTGTCTCTCAGTCCTCTCTCTCTCAGTGAGATATCTGTAAACTGACTGGTGTTTCTCAGTCCCTCTCTCTCTCAGTGAGCTGACTGTACACTCATTGGTATCTCTCAGTCCCTCTCTCTGTCAGGGAGATACCTGTACACTGACTGGTGTCTCTCAGTCCCCTCTCTCTCAGGGAGATATCTGTACACTGACTGGTGTCTCTCAGTCCCTCTCTCTCAGGGAGATATCTGTACACTGACTGGTGTTTCTCAGTCCCTCTCTCTCTCAGTGAGCTGTCTGTACACTCATTGTTATCTCTCAGTCCCTCTCTCTCTCAGGTAGATATCTCTACACTGACTGGTGTCTCTCAGTCCCTCTCTCTCAGGGAGATATCAGTACACTGACTGGTGTCTCTCAGTCCCCCCTCTCTCTCTCAGGGAGTTATCTGTACACTGACCGTTATCTCTCAGTCCCTCTCTCTCAGGGAGATATCTGTACACTTACTGTTGTCTCTCAGTCCCTCTTTCTCAGGGAGATATCTGTATACTGACTGGTGCCTCTCAGTCTCCTCTCTCTCTGGGTGATATCTGTACACTGTCTGGTATATCTCAGTCCCCTCTCCTTCAGGGAGATATCTGTACACTGACTAGTGTCTCTCAGTCCCTCTCTCTCTCATGGTGATTTCTGTACTCTGACTGGTGTCTCTCAGTCCCTCTCTCTCAGGGAGATATTTGTACACTGACTGGTGTTTCTCTCTCCCTCTCTCTCTCAGGGAGATATCAGTACACTGACTGGTGTCTCTCAGTCCCCTCTCTCTCTCAGGGTGATATCTGTACACTGACTGGTCTCTCTCAGTCCCCTCTCTCTCAGGGAGATATCTGTATACTGACTGGTGCCTCTCAGTCTCCTGTCTCTCAGGGAGATATCTGTATACTGACTGGTGCCTCTCAGTCTCCTCTCTCTCAGGTAGATATCTGTACACTGACTAGTGTCTCTCAGTCCCCTCTCTCGCTGGGTTATGTATGTACACTGACTGGTGTCTCTCAGTCCCTCTCTCTCAGGGAGATATCTGTACATTGACTGGTGTCTCTCAGTCCCCTCTCTCTCAGGGAGATATCTGTACTCCGACTGATGTCTCTCAGTCCCCTCTCTCTCAGTGAGATGTCTGTACACTGACTGGTGACTCTCAGCCCCCTCTCTCTCAGGGAGATATCTGTACACTGACTGGTGTCTCTCAGTCTCCTCTCTCTCAGTGAGATGTCTGTACAATGACTGGTGTCTCTCAGTCCCTCTCTCTCTCAGGGAGATATCTGTACACTGTCCGGTATCTCTCAGTCCCCTCTCTCTCAGGTAGATATCAATACACTGAAAGGAGTCTCACAGTCCCCTCTCTCTCTGGGTGATATCAGTACACTGTCTGGTATGTCTCAGTCCCCTCTCTTTCAGGGAGATATCTGTAACCTGACTGCTCTCTCTCAATCCCCTCTCTCTCAGGGAGATACCTGTACAATGACTGGTGTCTCTCAGTCCCTCTCTCTCAGCGAGATATCTGTACACTGACTGGTGTCTCTCAGTCCCTCTCTCTCAGGGAGATATCTGTACACTGACTGGTGTCTCTCAGTCCCTCTCTCTCAGGGAGATATCTTTACTCTGACTGGTGTCTCTCTGTCGCTCTCTCTCAGGGAGATATCTGTACTCTGACTGTTGTCTCTCAGTCCCTCTCTCTCTCACGGTGATATCTGTACACTGTCTGATGTTTCTCAGAACCCTCTCACTCTGGGAGATATCTGTACACTGACTGGTGTCTCTCAGTCTCTCTCTCTCTCAGGGAGATATCTGTAGACTGACTGGTGTCTCTCTGTTGCTCTCTCTCAGGGAGATATCTGTGCACTGACTGGTGTCTCTCAGTCCCCTCTCTCTCAGGGAGATATCTGTCCACTGACTGGTGTCTCTCAGTCCCTCTCTCTCAGGGAGATATCTATACACTGACTGTTGTCTCTCAGTCCCCTCTCTCTCAGGGAGATATCTGTACACTGACTGGTGTCTCTCAGTCCCTCTCTCACTCAAGGAGATATCTGTACACTGACTGGTGTCTCTCAGTCGCCTCTCTCTCAGGGAGATATCTGTACACTGACTGGTGTCTCTCAGCCCCTCTCTCTCAGGGTGATATCTGTACACTGACTTGTCTCTCTCAGTCCATCTCTCTCTCAGGGTGATATCTGTACACAGACCCGTGTCTCTCAGTCCACTCACTCTCAGGGAGATATCTGTACCCTGAATGGTGTCTCTCAGCCCCTCATTCTCTCAGGAGATATCTGTACACTGACTGGTGTCTCTCAGTCCCTCTCTCTCTCAGGGAGATATCTGTACACTGACTGGTGTCTCTCAGTCCCCTCTCTCTCAGGGAGATATCTGTACACTGACTGGTGTCTCTCAGTCCCTCTCTCTCTCAGGGAGATATCTCTACTCTGACTGGTGTCTCTCTGTCGCTCTCGCTCAGGGAGATATCTGTACTCTGACTGTTGTCTCTAAGTCCCTCTCTCTCTCAGGGAGATATTTCTACACTGACTGATGTCTCTCAGTCCCCTCTCTCTCAGCTAGATATCTATACACTGAATGGTGTCTCTCAGTCCCGTCTCTCTCTGGGTGATATCTGTACACTGTCTGGTATGTCTCAGTCCCCTCTCTTACAGGGAGATATCTGAACACTGTCTCGTATCTCTCACTCCCCTCTCTCTGGGAGATAACTGTACACTGACTGGTGTCTCTCAGTCCCTCTCTCTCAGGGAGATATCTGTAGACTGACTTGTGTCTCTCAGTCACTCTCTCTCAGGGAGATATCTGTACACTGACTGGTGTCTCTCAGTCTCTCTCTCTCAGGGAGATATCTGTACACTGACTGCTGTCTCTCAGTCCCTCTCTCTCGGTGAGATATTTGTACACTGACTGGTGTCTCTCAGTCCCTCTCACTCTCAGGGTGATATCTGTACACAGACCCGTATCTCTCAGACCACTCACTCACAGGGGGATATCTGTACCCTGAATGGTGTCTCTCAGCCCGTCACTCTCTAGGGAGATATCTGTACACTGACTGGTGTCTCTCAGTCTCTCTCTCTCAGTGAGATATCTGTACACTGACTGGTGTCTCTCAGTCCCTCTCTCTCTCAGGGAGATATCTGTACACTGACTGGTGTCTCTCAGTCCCTCTCTCTCTCAGGGAGATATCTGTACACTGAGAGGTGTCTCTCAGTCCCCTCTCTCTCAGGGAGATATCTGTACGCTGACTGGTGTCTCTCAGTCCCGTCACTCTCTGGGTGTTATCTGTACACTATCCAATATCTCTCAGGTCCTCTCTCTCAGGGAGATATGTGTACACTGACTGGTGTCTCTCAGTCGCTCTCTCTCTCTCAGGGAGATATCTGTACACTGAATGGTTTCTCTCTGTCCCCTCTCTCTCTGGGTGATATCTGTACACTGACTGGTATCTCTCAGAACCCTCTCACTCAGGGAGATATCTGTACACTGCCTGGTGTCCCTCAGTCCCTCTCTCTCTCAGGGAGATATCTGTACACTGACTGGTGTCTCTCAGCCCCCTCTCTCTCAGGGAGATATCGTCACACTGTCTGTTATCTCTCAGCCCCCTCTCTCTCTCCTAGATATCTATACACTGACTGGTGCCTCGCAGTCCCCTCTTTCTCTGGGTGATATCTGTACACTGTCTGGTATGTCTCTGTCCCCTCTCTTTCAGGGAGATATCTGAACACTGTCTGGTATCTCTCACTCCCCTCTCTCTGGGAGATAACTGTACACAGACTGGTATCTTTCAGTCCCCTCTCTCTCAGGGAGATTTATGTACACTGACTGCTGTGTCGCCATCCCTCTCACTCAGGAGATATTTGTACACTGACTGCTGTCTCTCAGTCCCTCACTCTCAGGGAGATATCTGTACACTGACTGGTGTCTCTCAGTCCCTCTCTCTCAGGGAGATATCTGTACACTGGCTGGTGTCCCTCAGTCCCCTCTCACTCTCAGGGAGTTATCTGTACACTGACTGGTGTCTCTCAGTCCCCTCTCTCTCAGGGAGATATCTATACACTGAATGGTGTCTCTCAGTCCCCTTTCTCTCTGGGTGATATCTGTACACTGTCTGGTGTCTCTCAGTCCCCACTCTCTCAGGGAGTTATCTGTACACTGACTGGTGTCTCTCAGTCCCCTCTCTCTCAGGGAGATATCTGTACACTGAATGGTGTCTCTCAGTCCCCTCTCTTTCAGGGAGATATCTGTGCATTGACTGGTGTCTCTCAGTCCCTCTCTCTATCAGCGAGATATTTGTACACTGACTGTTGTCTATCAGTAGCTCTCTCTCAGGGGTATGCCTGTACACTGACTGGTGTCTCTCAGTCCCTCTCTCACTCAGGGAGATATCTGTACACTGACTGGTGTCTCTCAGTCCCCTCTCTCTCTGGGAGGTATCTGTACACTGACTGGTGTCTCTCAGTCCCTCTCTCTCAGGGAGATATCTGTACACTGACTGGTGTCTCTCAGTCCCTCTCTCACTCAGGGAGATATCTGTACACTGACTGGTGTCTCTCAGTCCAGTCTCTCTCAGGGAGATATCTGTACACTGACTGGTGTCTCTCAGTCCCTCTCTCTCAGGGAGATATCTGTACACTGACTGGTGTTTCTCAGTCCCTCTCTCTATCTCAGTGAGATATCTGTTCACTGATTGGTGTCTCTCAGTCCCTCTCTCTGTCAGGGAGATATCTGTACTTTATAAAGACAAAACAAAACTGCGGATGCTGGAAATCCAAAACAAAAACAGAATTACCTGGAAAAACTCAGCAGGTCTGGCAGCATCGACGGAGAAGAAAAGAGTTGACGTTTCGAGTCCTCATGACCCTTCGACAGAACTTGATTCTCTCTCAGGGAGATATCTGTACACTGACTGGTGTCCTTCAGACCCCTCTCTCTCAGGGAGATATGTGTAAAGAGTCTGGTGTCTCGTAGCCCCATCTCATAATCAGGGAGATATCTGTACACTGACTGCTGTCTCTCAGTCCCTCTCTCTCTCAGGGAGATATCTGTACACTGACTGCTGTCTCTCAGTCCCTCTCTCTCTCAGGGAGATATCTGTACACTGACTGCTGTCTCTCAGTCCCTCTCTCTCTCAGGGAGATATCTGTACACTGACTGGTGTCTCTCAGTCCCTCTCTCTCAGGGAGATATCTGTACACTGACTGGTGTCTCTCAGTCCCTCTCTCTCAGGGAGTTATCTGTACACTGACTGGTGTCTCTCAGTCTCTCTCTCTCAGGGAGATATCTGTACACTGACTGGTGTCTCTCAGTCCCCTCTCTCTCAGGGAGATATCTGTACACTGACTGGTGTCTCTGAGTCCCTCTCTCTCTCAGGGAGATATCTGTACACTGACTGGTGTCTCTCAGTCCCTCTCTCTCAGGGAGATATCTGTACACTGACTGGTGTCTCTCAGTCCCTCTCTCTCAGGGAGATATCTGTACACTGACTGGTGTATCTCAGTCCCTCTCTCTCAGGGAGATATCTGTACACTGACTGGTGTCTCTCAGTCCCCTCTCTGTCAGGGAGATATCTGTACACTGACTGGTGTCTCTCAGTCCCCTCTCTCTCAGGGAGATATCGGTACACTGACTGGTGTCTCTCAGTCCCCTCTCTCTCAGGGAGATATCTGTACACTGACTGGTGTCTCTCAGTCCCTTTCTCTCTCAGGGAGATTTACGTACACTTATTGGTGTTCTCAGTCCCTCTCTCTCCGTGGGATATCTGTACACTGACTGGTGTCCCTCAGGCTCTCTCTCTCAGGGAGATAACTGTACACTGACTGGTGTCTCTCAGTCCCTCTCTCTCCAGGGAGATATCTGTACACTGACTGGTGTCTCTCAGTCCCTCTCTCTCTCATGGTGATTTCTGTGCACTAACTGTTACCTCTCAGTCCCTCTCTCTCAGGGAGATATCTGGACACTGACTGGTGTCTCTCAGTCCCTTTCTCTCTCAGGGAGATTTACGTACACTTACTGGTGTCTCTCAGTCCCCTCTCTCTCAGTGGGATATCTGTACACTGACTGGTGTCTCTCAGTCCCTCTCTCTCTTAGTGAGATATCTGTACACAGTCCGGTGTCTCTCAGTCCTCTCTCTCTCAGTGAGATATCTGTAAACTGACTGGTGTTTCTCAGTCCCTCTCTCTCTCAGTGAGCTGACTGTACACTCATTGGTATCTCTCAGTCCCTCTCTCTGTCAGGGAGATACCTGTACACTGACTGGTGTCTCTCAGTCCCCTCTCTCTCAGGGAGATATCTGTACACTGACTGGTGTCTCTCAGTCCCTCTCTCTCAGGGAGATATCTGTACACTGACTGGTGTTTCTCAGTCCCTCTCTCTCTCAGTGAGCTGTCTGTACACTCATTGTTATCTCTCAGTCCCTCTCTCTCTCAGGTAGATATCTCTACACTGACTGGTGTCTCTCAGTCCCTCTCTCTCAGGGAGATATCAGTACACTGACTGGTGTCTCTCAGTCCCCCCTCTCTCTCTCAGGGAGTTATCTGTACACTGACCGTTATCTCTCAGTCCCTCTCTCTCAGGGAGATATCTGTACACTTACTGTTGTCTCTCAGTCCCTCTTTCTCAGGGAGATATCTGTATACTGACTGGTGCCTCTCAGTCTCCTCTCTCTCTGGGTGATATCTGTACACTGTCTGGTATATCTCAGTCCCCTCTCCTTCAGGGAGATATCTGTACACTGACTAGTGTCTCTCAGTCCCTCTCTCTCTCATGGTGATTTCTGTACTCTGACTGGTGTCTCTCAGTCCCTCTCTCTCAGGGAGATATTTGTACACTGACTGGTGTTTCTCTCTCCCTCTCTCTCTCAGGGAGATATCAGTACACTGACTGGTGTCTCTCAGTCCCCTCTCTCTCTCAGGGTGATATCTGTACACTGACTGGTCTCTCTCAGTCCCCTCTCTCTCAGGGAGATATCTGTATACTGACTGGTGCCTCTCAGTCTCCTGTCTCTCAGGGAGATATCTGTATACTGACTGGTGCCTCTCAGTCTCCTCTCTCTCAGGTAGATATCTGTACACTGACTAGTGTCTCTCAGTCCCCTCTCTCGCTGGGTTATGTATGTACACTGACTGGTGTCTCTCAGTCCCTCTCTCTCAGGGAGATATCTGTACATTGACTGGTGTCTCTCAGTCCCCTCTCTCTCAGGGAGATATCTGTACTCCGACTGATGTCTCTCAGTCCCCTCTCTCTCAGTGAGATGTCTGTACACTGACTGGTGACTCTCAGCCCCCTCTCTCTCAGGGAGATATCTGTACACTGACTGGTGTCTCTCAGTCTCCTCTCTCTCAGTGAGATGTCTGTACAATGACTGGTGTCTCTCAGTCCCTCTCTCTCTCAGGGAGATATCTGTACACTGTCCGGTATCTCTCAGTCCCCTCTCTCTCAGGTAGATATCAATACACTGAAAGGAGTCTCACAGTCCCCTCTCTCTCTGGGTGATATCAGTACACTGTCTGGTATGTCTCAGTCCCCTCTCTTTCAGGGAGATATCTGTAACCTGACTGCTCTCTCTCAATCCCCTCTCTCTCAGGGAGATACCTGTACAATGACTGGTGTCTCTCAGTCCCTCTCTCTCAGCGAGATATCTGTACACTGACTGGTGTCTCTCAGTCCCTCTCTCTCAGGGAGATATCTGTACACTGACTGGTGTCTCTCAGTCCCTCTCTCTCAGGGAGATATCTTTACTCTGACTGGTGTCTCTCTGTCGCTCTCTCTCAGGGAGATATCTGTACTCTGACTGTTGTCTCTCAGTCCCTCTCTCTCTCACGGTGATATCTGTACACTGTCTGATGTTTCTCAGAACCCTCTCACTCTGGGAGATATCTGTACACTGACTGGTGTCTCTCAGTCTCTCTCTCTCTCAGGGAGATATCTGTAGACTGACTGGTGTCTCTCTGTTGCTCTCTCTCAGGGAGATATCTGTGCACTGACTGGTGTCTCTCAGTCCCCTCTCTCTCAGGGAGATATCTGTCCACTGACTGGTGTCTCTCAGTCCCTCTCTCTCAGGGAGATATCTATACACTGACTGTTGTCTCTCAGTCCCCTCTCTCTCAGGGAGATATCTGTACACTGACTGGTGTCTCTCAGTCCCTCTCTCACTCAAGGAGATATCTGTACACTGACTGGTGTCTCTCAGTCGCCTCTCTCTCAGGGAGATATCTGTACACTGACTGGTGTCTCTCAGCCCCTCTCTCTCAGGGTGATATCTGTACACTGACTTGTCTCTCTCAGTCCATCTCTCTCTCAGGGTGATATCTGTACACAGACCCGTGTCTCTCAGTCCACTCACTCTCAGGGAGATATCTGTACCCTGAATGGTGTCTCTCAGCCCCTCATTCTCTCAGGAGATATCTGTACACTGACTGGTGTCTCTCAGTCCCTCTCTCTCTCAGGGAGATATCTGTACACTGACTGGTGTCTCTCAGTCCCCTCTCTCTCAGGGAGATATCTGTACACTGACTGGTGTCTCTCAGTCCCTCTCTCTCTCAGGGAGATATCTCTACTCTGACTGGTGTCTCTCTGTCGCTCTCGCTCAGGGAGATATCTGTACTCTGACTGTTGTCTCTAAGTCCCTCTCTCTCTCAGGGAGATATTTCTACACTGACTGATGTCTCTCAGTCCCCTCTCTCTCAGCTAGATATCTATACACTGAATGGTGTCTCTCAGTCCCGTCTCTCTCTGGGTGATATCTGTACACTGTCTGGTATGTCTCAGTCCCCTCTCTTACAGGGAGATATCTGAACACTGTCTCGTATCTCTCACTCCCCTCTCTCTGGGAGATAACTGTACACTGACTGGTGTCTCTCAGTCCCTCTCTCTCAGGGAGATATCTGTAGACTGACTTGTGTCTCTCAGTCACTCTCTCTCAGGGAGATATCTGTACACTGACTGGTGTCTCTCAGTCTCTCTCTCTCAGGGAGATATCTGTACACTGACTGCTGTCTCTCAGTCCCTCTCTCTCGGTGAGATATTTGTACACTGACTGGTGTCTCTCAGTCCCTCTCACTCTCAGGGTGATATCTGTACACAGACCCGTATCTCTCAGACCACTCACTCACAGGGGGATATCTGTACCCTGAATGGTGTCTCTCAGCCCGTCACTCTCTAGGGAGATATCTGTACACTGACTGGTGTCTCTCAGTCTCTCTCTCTCAGTGAGATATCTGTACACTGACTGGTGTCTCTCAGTCCCTCTCTCTCTCAGGGAGATATCTGTACACTGACTGGTGTCTCTCAGTCCCTCTCTCTCTCAGGGAGATATCTGTACACTGAGAGGTGTCTCTCAGTCCCCTCTCTCTCAGGGAGATATCTGTACGCTGACTGGTGTCTCTCAGTCCCGTCACTCTCTGGGTGTTATCTGTACACTATCCAATATCTCTCAGGTCCTCTCTCTCAGGGAGATATGTGTACACTGACTGGTGTCTCTCAGTCGCTCTCTCTCTCTCAGGGAGATATCTGTACACTGAATGGTTTCTCTCTGTCCCCTCTCTCTCTGGGTGATATCTGTACACTGACTGGTATCTCTCAGAACCCTCTCACTCAGGGAGATATCTGTACACTGCCTGGTGTCCCTCAGTCCCTCTCTCTCTCAGGGAGATATCTGTACACTGACTGGTGTCTCTCAGCCCCCTCTCTCTCAGGGAGATATCGTCACACTGTCTGTTATCTCTCAGCCCCCTCTCTCTCTCCTAGATATCTATACACTGACTGGTGCCTCGCAGTCCCCTCTTTCTCTGGGTGATATCTGTACACTGTCTGGTATGTCTCTGTCCCCTCTCTTTCAGGGAGATATCTGAACACTGTCTGGTATCTCTCACTCCCCTCTCTCTGGGAGATAACTGTACACAGACTGGTATCTTTCAGTCCCCTCTCTCTCAGGGAGATTTATGTACACTGACTGCTGTGTCGCCATCCCTCTCACTCAGGAGATATTTGTACACTGACTGCTGTCTCTCAGTCCCTCACTCTCAGGGAGATATCTGTACACTGACTGGTGTCTCTCAGTCCCTCTCTCTCAGGGAGATATCTGTACACTGGCTGGTGTCCCTCAGTCCCCTCTCACTCTCAGGGAGTTATCTGTACACTGACTGGTGTCTCTCAGTCCCCTCTCTCTCAGGGAGATATCTATACACTGAATGGTGTCTCTCAGTCCCCTTTCTCTCTGGGTGATATCTGTACACTGTCTGGTGTCTCTCAGTCCCCACTCTCTCAGGGAGTTATCTGTACACTGACTGGTGTCTCTCAGTCCCCTCTCTCTCAGGGAGATATCTGTACACTGAATGGTGTCTCTCAGTCCCCTCTCTTTCAGGGAGATATCTGTGCATTGACTGGTGTCTCTCAGTCCCTCTCTCTATCAGCGAGATATTTGTACACTGACTGTTGTCTATCAGTAGCTCTCTCTCAGGGGTATGCCTGTACACTGACTGGTGTCTCTCCGTCCCTCTCTCACTCAGGGAGATATCTGTACACTGACTGGTGTCTCTCAGTCCCCTCTCTCTCTGGGAGGTATCTGTACACTGACTGGTGTCTCTCAGTCCCCTCTCTCTCAGGGAGATATCTGTACACTGACTGGTGTCTCTCAGTCCCTCTCTCTCAGGGAGATATCTGTACACTGACTGGTGTCTCTCAGTCCCTCTCTCACTCAGGGAGATATCTGTACACTGACTGGTGTCTCTCAGTCCAGTCTCTCTCAGGGAGATATCTGTACACTGACTGGTGTCTCTCAGTCCCTCTCTCTCAGGGAGATATCTGTACACTGACTGGTGTTTCTCAGTCCCTCTCTCTATCTCAGTGAGATATCTGTTCACTGATTGGTGTCTCTCAGTCCCTCTCTCTGTCAGGGAGATATCTGTACTTTATAAAGACAAAACAAAACTGCGGATGCTGGAAATCCAAAACAAAAACAGAATTACCTGGAAAAACTCAGCAGGTCTGGCAGCATCGACGGAGAAGAAAAGAGTTGACGTTTCGAGTCCTCATGACCCTTCGACAGAACTTGATTCTCTCTCAGGGAGATATCTGTACACTGACTGGTGTCCTTCAGACCCCTCTCTCTCAGGGAGATATGTGTAAAGAGTCTGGTGTCTCGTAGCCCCATCTCATAATCAGGGAGATATCTGTACACTGACTGCTGTCTCTCAGTCCCTCTCTCTCTCAGGGAGATATCTGTACACTGACTGGTGTCTCTCAGTCCCTCTCTCTCTCAGGGAGATATCTGTACACTGTCTGCTGTCTCTCAGTCCCTCTCTCTCTCAGGGAGATATCTGTACACTGACTGGTGTCTCTCAGTCCCTCTCTCTCAGGGAGATATCTGTACACTGACTGGTGTCTCTCAGTCCCTCTCTCTCAGGGAGATATCTGTACACTGACTGGTGTCTCTCAGTCCCTCTCTCTCAGGGAGTTATCTGTACACTGACTGGTGTCTCTCAGTCCCTCTCTCTCAGGGAGATATCTGTACACTGACTGGTGTCTCTCAGTCCCCTCTCTCTCAGGGAGATATCTGTACACTGACTGGTGTATCTCAGTCCCTCTCTCTCAGGGAGATATCTGTACACTGACTGGTGTCTCTCAGTCCCCTCTCTGTCAGGGAGATATCTGTACACTGACTGGTGTCTCTCAGTCCCCTCTCTCTCAGGGAGATATCTGTACACTGACTGGTGTCTCTCAGTCCCCTCTCTCTCAGGGAGATATCTGTACACTGACTGGTGTCTCTCAGTCCCTTTCTCTCTCAGGGAGATTTACGTACACTTATTGGTGTTCTCAGTCCCTCTCTCTCCGTGGGATATCTGTACACTGACTGGTGTCCCTCAGGCTCTCTCTCTCAGGGAGATAACTGTACACTGACTGGTGTCTCTCAGTCCCTCTCTCTCCAGGGAGATATCTGTACACTGACTGGTGTCTCTCAGTCCCTCTCTCTCTCATGGTGATTTCTGTGCACTAACTGTTACCTCTCAGTCCCTCTCTCTCAGGGAGATATCTGGACACTGACTGGTGTCTCTCAGTCCCTTTCTCTCTCAGGGAGATTTACGTACACTTACTGGTGTCTCTCAGTCCCCTCTCTCTCAGTGGGATATCTGTACACTGACTGGTGTCTCTCAGTCCCTCTCTCTCTTAGTGAGATATCTGTACACAGTCCGGTGTCTCTCAGTCCTCTCTCTCTCAGTGAGATATCTGTAAACTGACTGGTGTTTCTCAGTCCCTCTCTCTCTCAGTGAGCTGTCTGTACACTCATTGGTATCTCTCAGTCCCTCTCTCTGTCAGGGAGATACCTGTACACTGACTGGTGTCTCTCAGTCCCCTCTCTCTCAGGGAGATATCTGTACACTGACTGGTGTCTCTCAGTCCCTCTCTCTCAGGGAGATATCTGTACACTGACTGGTGTTTCTCAGTCCCTCTCTCTCTCAGTGAGCTGTCTGTACACTCATTGTTATCTCTCAGTCCCTCTCTCTCTCAGGTAGATATCTCTACACTGACTGGTGTCTCTCAGTCCCTCTCTCTCAGGGAGATATCAGTACACTGACTGGTGTCTCTCAGTCCCCCCTCTCTCTCTCAGGGAGTTATCTGTACACTGACCGTTATCTCTCAGTCCCTCTCTCTCAGGGAGATATCTGTACACTTACTGTTGTCTCTCAGTCCCTCTTTCTCAGGGAGATATCTGTATACTGACTGGTGCCTCTCAGTCTCCTCTCTCTCTGGGTGATATCTGTACACTGTCTGGTATATCTCAGTCCCCTCTCCTTCAGGGAGATATCTGTACACTGACTAGTGTCTCTCAGTCCCTCTCTCTCTCATGGTGATTTCTGTGCACTAACTGTTACCTCTCAGTCCCTCTCTCTCAGGGAGATATCTGTACACTGACTGGTGCCTCTCAGTCTCCTCTCTCTCAGGTATTTATTTGTACACTGACTTGTGTCTCTCTGTCCCCTCTCTCTCTGGGTTATGTCTGTACACTGACTGGTGTCTCTCAGTCCCCTCTCTCTCAGGGAGATATCTGTACTCTAACTGGTGTCTCTCTGTCCCTCTCTCTCTCAGTTAGATATCTGTACACTGACTGGTGTCTCTCAGTCCTCTCTCTCTCTCAGGGAGATATCTGTACAATGACTGCTGTCTGTAGGTCCCTGTCTCTCAGGGAGATATCTGTACACTGAGTGGTGTCTCTCAGTCCCCTCTCTGTCAGGGAGATATCTGTACACTGACTGGTGTCTCTCAGTCCGTCTGTCTCAGGGAGATATCTGAACACTGACTGGTGTCTCTCAGTCCCCTCTCTCTCAGGGAGATATCTGTACACTGCCTGATGTCACTCAGTCCCTCTCTCTCAGGGAGATATCTGAACACTGACTGGTGTCTCTCAGTCCCCTCTCTCTCAGGGAGATATCTGTACACTGCCTGATGTCACTCAGTCCCTCTCTCACAGGTAGATATCAGTACACTGACTGGTGTCTCTCAATCCCTCTCTCTCAGGGAGATATTTGTACACTGACTGGTGTCTCTCAGTCCCTCTCTCTCTCAGGGAGATATCTGTACACTGACATGTGTCTCTCAGTCCCTCTCTCTCAGGGAGATATCTGAACACTGACTGGTGTCTCTCAGTCCCCTCTCTCTCACAGGTAGATATCTGTACACTGACTGGTGTCTCTCAGTCCCTCTCTCTCAGGGAGATATTTGTACACTGACTGGTGTCTCTCAGTCCCTCTTTCTCTCAGTGAGATATCTGTACACTGACTGGAGTCTCTCAGTCTCTCTCTGTCAGGGAGATATCTGTACACTGACTGGTGTCTCTCAGTCTCTCTCTCTCAGGGAGATATCTGTACACTGACTGGTGTCTCTCAGTCCCCTCTCTCTCAGGGAGATATCTGTACACTGACTGGTGTTTCTCTGTCCCTCTCTCTTAGGGAGATATCTGTTCACTCACTGTTGTTTCTCTGTCCCTCTCTCTCAGGGAGATATCTGTACACTGACTGGTGTCTCTCATTCCCTCTCTCTCTCAGGGAGATATCTGTACACTGACTGGTTTTCTCAGTCCCTCACTCTGAGGGAGATATCTGTACACTGACTGATGTCTCTCAATCCCTCTCTCTCAGGGAGATATCTGTACACTGACTGATGTCTCTCAGTCCCCTCTCTCTCAGGGAGATATCTGTACACTGACTGGTGTCTCTCAGTCCCTCTCTCACAGGGAGATATCTGTACACTGACTTGTGTCTCTCAGTCTCTCTCTCTCAGGGAGATATCTGTACACTGACTGGTGTCTCTCAGTCCCCTCTCTCTCTGGGAGATACCTGTACACTGACTGGTGTTTCTCTGTGCCTCTCTCTCAGGGAGATATCTGTTCACTGACTGTTGTTTCTCTGTCCCTCTCTCTCAGGGAGATATCTGTACACTGACTGGTGTCTCTCAGTCATTCTCTCTCTCTGGGAGATATCTGTACACTGACTGGTGTCTCTCAGTCCCCTCTCTCTCAGGGAGATATCTGTACACTGAGTGGTGTCTCTCAGTCCCCTCTCCCACAGGGAGATATCTGTACACTGACTGGTGTTTCTCAGTCCCGTCTCTTTCTCAGGGAGATATCTGTACACTGACTGGTGTCTCTCAGTCCCTCTCTCTCAGGGAGATATTTGTACACTGACTGGTGTCTCTCAGTCCCTCTCTCTCAGGGAGATATCTGTACACTGACTGGTGTCTCTCAGTCCCTCTTTCTCACAGTGAGATATCTGTACACTGACTGGAGTCTCTCAGTCTCTCTCTCTCAGGGAGATATCTGTACACTGACTGGTGTCTCTCAGTCTCTCTCTCTCAGGGAGATATCTGTACACTGACTGGTGTCTCTCAGTCCCTCTCTCTCAGGGAGATATCTGTACACTGACTGGTGTCTCTCAGTCCCCTCTCTCTCAGGGAGATATCTGTACACTGACTGGTGTCTCTCATTCCCTCTCTCTCTCAGGGAGATATCTGTACACTGACTGGTTTTCTCAGTCCCTCACTCTGAGGGAGATATCTGTACACTGACTGATGTCTCTCAATCCCTCTGTCTCAGGGAGATAACTGTACACTGACTGATGTCTCTCAGTCCCCTCTCTCTCAGGGAGATATCTGTACACTGACTAGTGTCTCTCAGTCCCTCTCTCACAGGGAGATATCTGTACACTGACTTGTGTCTCTCAGTCCCTCTCTCTCAGGGAGATATCTGTACACTGACTGGTGTCTCTCAGTCCCTCTCTCTCTCAGGGAGGTATCTGTACACTGACTGGTGTCTCTCAGTCCCACTCTCTCTCAGGGAGATATCTGTGCACTGACATGTGTCTCTCAGTCCCTCTCTCTCAGGGAGATATCTGTACATTCACTGGTGTCTCACAGTCCCTACTCTCTCTGGGTGATATCTGTACACTATCTGGTATCTCTCAGTCCGTCTCTGTCAGGGAGTTATCTGTACACTGACTGGTGTCTCTCAGTCCCTCTCTCTCTCAGTTCGATATCTGTACACTGACTGGTGTCTCTCAGTCCTCTCTCTCTCTCAGGGAGATATCTGTACACTGACTGCTGTCTGTAGGTCCCTGTCTCTCAGGGAGATATCTGTACACTGAGTGGTGTCTCTCAGTCCCCTCTCTCTCAGGGAGATATCTGTACACTGAGTGGTGTCTTTCAGTCCCACTCTCTCTCAGGGAGTGATCTGTACACTGACATGTGTCTCTCAGTCTCTCTCTCTCAGGGAGATATCTGAACACTGACTGGTGTCTCTCAGTCCCCTCTCTCTCACAGGTAGATATCTGTACACTGACTGGTGTCTCTCAGTCCCTCTCTCTCAGGGAGATATTTGTACACTGACTGGTGTCTCTCAGTCCCTCTCTCTCAGGGAGATATCTGTACACTGACTGGTGTCTCTCAGTCTCTCTCTCTCAGGGAGATATCTGTACACTGACTGGTGTCTCTCAGTCCCCTCTCTCTCAGGGAGATATCTGTACACTGACTGGTGTTTCTCTGTCCCTCTCTCTTAGGGAGATATCTGTTCACTGACTGTTGTTTCTCTGTCCCTCTCTCTCAGGGAGATATCTGTACACTGACTGGTGTCTCTCATTCCCTCTCTCTCTCAGGGAGATATCTGTACACTGACTGGTTTTCTCAGTCCCTCACTCTGAGGGAGATATCTGTACACTGACTGATGTCTCTCAATCCCTCTGTCTCAGGGAGATAACTGTACACTGACTGATGTCTCTCAGTCCCCTCTCTCTCAGGGAGATATCTGTACACTGACTAGTGTCTCTCAGTCCCTCTCTCACAGGGAGATATCTGTACACTGACTTGTGTCTCTCAGTCCCTGTCTCTCAGGGAGATATCTGTACACTGACTGGTGTCTCTCAGTCCCTCTCTCTCAGGGAGATATCTGTACACTGACTGGTGTCTCTCAGTCCCTCTCTCTCAGGGAGATATCTGTACACTGACTGGTGTCTCTCTGTCCCTCTCTCTCAGGGAGATATCTGTACACTGACTGGTGTCTCTCAGTCCCTCTCTCTCTCAGTGAGATATCTGTACACTGACTGGAGTCTCTCAGTCTCTCTCTCTCAGGGAGATATCTGTACACTGACTGGTGTCTCTCAGTCTCTCTCTCTCAGGGAGATATCTGTCCACTGACTGGTGTCTCTCAGTCCCCTCTCGCTCAGGGAGATATCTGTACACTGACTGGTGTTTCTCTGTCCCTCTCTCTTAGGGAGATATCTGTTCACTGACTGTTGTTTCTCTGTCCCTCTCTCTCAGGGAGATATCTGTACACTGACTGGTGTCTCTCATTCCCTCTCTCTCTCAGGGAGATATCTGTACACTGACTGGTTTTCTCAGTCCCTCATTCTGAGGGAGATATCTGTACACTGACTGATGTCTCTCAATCCCTCTGTCTCAGGGAGATAACTGTACACTGACTGATGTCTCTCAGTCCCCTCTCTCTCAGGGAGATATCTGTACACTGACTGGTGTCTCTCAGTCCCTCTCTCTCAGGGAGATATCTGTACACTGACTAGTGTCTCTCAGTCCCTCTCTCACAGGGAGATATCTGTACACTGACTTGTGTCTCTCAGTCCCTGTCTCTCAGGGAGATATCTGTACACTGACTGGTGTCTCTCAGTCCCTCTCTCTCAGGGAGATATCTGTACACTGACTGGTGTCTCTCTGTCCCTCTCTCTCAGGGAGATATCTGTACACTGACTGGTGTCTCTCAGTCACCTCTCTCTCAAGGAGATATCTGTACACTGACTGGTGTCTCGCAGTCCCTCTATCTCAGGGAGATATCTGTACACTGACTGGTGTCTCTCAGTCACCTCTCTCTCAAGGAGATATCTGTACACTGACTGGTGTCTCTCAGACCCTCTCTCTCAGGGAGATATCTGTACACTGACTGGTGTCTCTCAGTCCCTCTCTCTCAGGGAGATATCTGTACACTGACTGGTGTCTCCCAGTCCCTCTCTCTCAGGGAGATATCTGTACACTGACTGGTGTCTCTCAGACCCCTCTCTCTCAGGGAGATATCTGTACACTGACTGGTGTCTCTCAGTCCCTTTCTCACAGGGAGATATCTGTACACTGACTGTTGTCTCGCACATCGTTGGGGGTTTGTAACCTTTAACACACCCCAGGGTCTCTACTAGTCCGTCCCTCTCCCCGTTAGGGTCTTGTCACCGATTGCTACCTTTCAGAGTGGAATCGAGCGCCTTTGGGATGAGCTGGCGCTAGGAACTGCCTATCCTGTTGGTGCCCTCCATCACGGGCTGAACCGAGATGGGACGACTGTCTGTCCTGGAGGAGGCGCTGAGGAGTCTGGTGGGATCTGGTGCTCGGTTACTGAAGGAACGCCGCACATTTCAGGCACCAGGAGAGACTCCCCTTGGCCACAGGGTGGGCACCATGGGATTGCACCTGGGAGAAGATAAAATTCGGGCAGGTGAAGACGTACCCTCGCCACCCAACATCTGCGAACTCAAGTCCCCCCTCACCCCGGCTTTGATCGACCATAGCAACCGCCTCTTACCCAACCCAGCCACAGCGTTGTCTCCGATCCGCTCGTTGCTAAGATACGAACCATCCTTGGCCTTTAGAGGTGTGGGGGCACAACAGGGAGAGGCCTCGGTGAAAGCAGAGGCCTTGCTGCTCTGGTTCTGTGTGTTGGTGCCCCATGACCCTGCGAGAGGAGCTGGCTTTACCCCCCCCCACCACTCCGTGATCCCCCTTCCCTACGGAGCGGGGGCTGTGCTATCCCATTAGAACGGAGGATGGTCCAGAAAGGGCCGCTTGGGCCGTGTCTCGAGTACCCTCCAGACAGCCGAGAGGGGGCAATTCCCAGAATTGGGAAGGGGTTGTGGGGGGGGGTAGGGGCGGGATTATCGGTGGGGCTCGGAATGAAGGCCGGTAGCTGCACACTCGATATTTCGCCATCGTTGTCGGACCGACAGACCGCGAATGGGTTTACCCAGCGAGGACAAGCCCGATTCCCCCCTCGCCATCAGTGAGGGGACAGCGCTGGGCTCCGACATTAACCGGGCGCGAGTCTACATTTATGTAGCCTCCGAGCCTACACGATGCAATCGGGGGCGCGCTCAGACCTCCCCTGCTCTCTGCCAGTATCGTGCGTTCTCCCGTTTCCCTCCGGGATTTAGCCTTGTCCCTGAGTTCCTCCCATCCTACGCCTGGGGTCCGCAGAGCAAATTGGGAACCGGGAGGGGGCAGAGATCCCACGTTATCGGAGGCCGGAGACGTTGGCCTCAAAGGCCTGGCCTAAGCCGCCTCTCTCCGAAGACTTGAGACCGTCCCAGGTCAGGAAAACCTGAGTTGCCAAGGTGGGGCTTTATTGGTGTGGGGTGGGGGAGGGTGGGTGGGGTGGGGGGGTCAAAGGTGGTGACCCCTCTGGCCAGGCAGGGGGCTGCTCTTGACGGGACTCCCCAGTGCCCGCCGGGGTCTGTCCAGCGCGACAGTTCTGGCGCAGAGCGATGTACACTGGCCCCCGCGCCTGGATGGAGACACTGAAAACTTGGTCAACCTCTGTCTCCACTGTTGGCAACAAACGGAAGTTGCCTGTTCCGGTTGTCCTACCCCCACCCGCCCCCGCAGGGAGCCGCCTGGTCAACCCTGGGTTCGAAGACATGGCGATTAGGCCGGACCATTCTTGGCGGCATGTTCTTGTTAATTCTGGATGCTCACTCCAAATGGATGGATGTGTGCAAAGTCAAGAGAAGCGAGGGCGACTGCCCTTGACATCAAGGCCGCAGTTGACCGAGTGTGTGGCATCAAGGAGCCCGAGCGAAACTGGGGTCAGTGGGAATCAGGGGGGAATCTCCCCGCTGGTTGGAGTCATACCCAGCACAAAGGGAGATGGTTGTGGTTGTTGGAGGTCAGTCATCTCAGCCCCAGGACATCACTGCAGGAGTTCCTCAGGGTAGTGTCCTCGGCCCAGCCATCTTCAGCTGCTTCATCAATGACCTTCCCTCCATCATAAGGTCAGAAGTGGGGATGTTCGCTGATGATTGTACAATGTTCAGCACCATTCGCCACTCCTCAGATACTGAAGCAGTCCCTGTCCAAATGCAGCAAGACCTGGACAATATCCAGGCTTGGGCTGACAAGTGGTGAGTAACATTCACACCCACACAAGTGCCAGGCAATGTCCATCTCCAACAAGAGGGAATCTAACCATCGCCCCTTGACATTCAATGCCATTACCATCACTGAATCCCCCACTATCCACATCCTGGGGGTCACCATTGACCAGAAACTGAACTGGACCCAGCCATATAAATACTGTGGCTACAAGAGCAGGTCAGAGGCTGGGAATCCTGCGGAGAGTAACTCACATCCTGTCTCCCCAAAGCCTGTCCACCATCTACAGGGCACCAGTCAGGAGTGGGATGGGACACTCCCCACTTGCCTGGGTGAGTGCGGCTCCCACAACACTCAAGAAGCTCGACACCATCCAGGACAAAGCAGCCCCGCTTGATCAGCACCCCATCCACAAACATTCACTCCCTCCACCACCGACGCACAGTAGCAGCAGTGTGTGTACCATCTACAAGATGCACTGCAGCAACTCACCAAGGCTCCTTCGACAGCGCCGCCCAAACCCACCTCCTCTACCATCTAGAAGGACGAGGGCAGCAGACACATGGGAACACCAGCACCTGGAAGTTCCCCTCCGAGCCCCTCACCATCCCGACTTGGAAATATATCGGCCATTCCTTCACTGTCGCTGGGTCCAAATACTGGAACTCCCTCCCTAACAGCGCTGTGGGTGTACCTACACCACATGGGACAAAATCCTGGAACTCCCTCCCTAACAGCGCCGTGGGTGTACCTACACCACACGGGACAAAATCCTGGAACTCCCTCCCTAACAGCGCCGTGGGTGTACCTACACCACACGGGACAAAATCCTGGAACTCCCTCCCTAACAGCGCCGTGGGTGTACCTACACCACACGGACAAAATCCTGGAACTCCCTCCCTAACAGCGCCGTGGGTGTACCTACACCACACGGGGACAAAATCCTGGAACTCCCTCCCTAACAGCGCTGTGGGTGTACCTACACCACACGGACAAAAGCCTGGAACTCCCTCCCTAACAGCGCCGTGGGTGTACCTACACTACACGGGACAAAATCCTGGAACTCCCTCCCTAACAGCGCCGTGGGTGTACCTACACCACACGGACAAAATCCTGGAACTCCCTCCCTAACAGCGCCGTGGGTGTACCTACACCACACGGGACAAAATCCTGGAACTCCCTCCCTAACAGCGCCGTGGGTGTACCTACACCACATGGGACAAAATCCTGGAACTCCCTCCCTAACAGCACTGTGGGTGTACCTACACCACACGGGGACAAAATCCTGGAACTCCCTCCCTAACAGCACTGTGGGTGTACCTACACCACACGGGGGACAAAATCCTGGAACTCCCTCACTAACAGCGCCGTGGGTGTACCTACACCACACGGGACAAAATCCTGGAACTCCCTCCCTAACAGCGCCGTGGGTGTACCTACACCACACGGGACAAAATCCTGGAACTCCCTCCCTAACAGCGCCGTGGGTGTACCTACACCACACGGGGGACAAAATCCTGGAACTCCCTCACTAACAGCGCCGTGGGTGTACCTACACCACACGGGGACAAAATACTGGAACTCCCTTCCTAACAGCGCCGTGGGTGTACCTACACCACACGGACAAAATCCTGGAACTCCCTCCCTAACAGCACCGTGGGTGTACCTACACCACAGGGGGACAAAATCCTGGAACTCCCTCCCTAACAGCACCGTGGGTGTACCTACACCACACGGGGACAAAATCCTGGAACTCCCTCCCTAACAGCGCCGTGGGTGTACCTACACCACACGGACAAAATCCTGGAACTCCCTCCCTGACAGCACCGTGGGTGTACCTACACCACAGGGGGACAAAATCCTGGAACTCCCTCCCTGAAAGCACCAAGGGTGCACCTACACCACACGGACAAAATCCTGGAACTCCCTCCCTGACAGCACCGTGGGTGTACCTACACCACACGGACAAAATCCTGGAACTCCCTCCCTAACAGCGCCGTGGGTGTACCTACACCACACGGCACAAAATCCTGGAACTCCCTCCCTAACAGCGCCATGGGTGTACCTACACCACACGGACAAAATCCTGGAACTCCCTCCCTAACAGCGCCGTGGGTGTACCTACACCACAGAGGGACAAAATCCTTGAACTCCCTCCCTAACAGAGCCGTGGGTGTACCTACACCACACGGGGACAAAATCCTGGAACTCCCTCCCTAACAGCACCGTGGGTGTACCTACACCACAGGGGGACAGCAGCGGCTCAAGAAGGCGGCTCACCCACCAACTTCTCAAGGGGCAATTAGGGATGGGAAATAAGTGCTGGGCCCGGACAGAGACGCCCACTTCAGTGAATGATTAAAAGAAATCACCCCCTTTAAAAAGGGTCCCTGACGGAGAGACTCTCCCTTTAACAGGTGTCCCTGATAGAGAGACTCCCTCTTTAACAGGGGTCCCTGATGGAGAGACTCCCTCTTTAACAGGGGTCCCTGATAGAGAGACTCCCTCTTAAACAGGGGTCCCTGACGGAGAGACTCCCTCTTTAACAGGGGTCCCTGACGGAGAGACTCCGTCTTTAACAGCGGTCCCTGACGGAGAGATTCCCTCTTTAACAGGGGTCCATGACAGAGACTCCCTCTTTAACAGGGGTCCCTGACGGAGAGACTCCGTCTTTAACAGGGGTCCATGACAGAGACTCCCTCTTTAACAGGGGTCCCTGACAGAGAGACTCCCTCTTTAATAGGTGTCCCTGATAGAGAGACTCCCTCTTTAACAGGGGTCCCTAATGGAGAGACGACCTCTTTAACAGGGGTCCCTGACGGAGAGACTCCCTCTTTTACAGGGGTCCCTGAGGGAGAGAGTCCCTCTTTAACAGGGGTCCCTGACGGAGAGACTCCCTCTTTAACAGGGGTCCCTGACGGAGAGAATCCCTCTTTAACAGGGGTCCCTGACGGAGAGACTCCCTCTTTAACAGGGGTCCCTGACGGAGAGACTCCCTCTTTAACAGGGGTCCCTGACGGAGAGACTCCCTCTTTAACAGGGGTCCCTGAGGGAGAGACTCCCTCTTTAACAGGGGTCCCTGACCGAGAGACTCCCTCATTAAAAGGGGTCTCTGACGGAGAGACTCCCTCTTTAACAGAGGTCCCTGACCTAGAGACTCCCTCTTTAACAGGGGCCCCTGACGGAGAGACTCCCTCGTTAACTGGGGTCAGTGACGGAGAGACTCCCTCTTTAACAGGGGTCCCTGACGGAGAGACTCCCTCTTTAACAGGGGTCCCAGATGGAGAGACTCCCTCTTTAACACGGGTCCACGACGGAGAGAAGCCCTCTTTAACAGGGGTCCCTGACGGAGAGACTCCCTCTTTAACAGGGGTCCCAGACGGAGAGATTCCCTCTTTAACAGGGGTCCACGACGGAGAGACTCCCTCTTTAACAGGGGTCCCTGACGGAGAGACTCCCTCTTTAACAGGGGTCCCAGACGGAGAGACTCCCTCTTTAACAGGGGTCCCTGACAGAGAGACTCCCTCTTTAACAGTGTCCCTGACGGAGAGACTCCCTCTTTAACAGGGGTCCCTGACGGAGAGATTCCCTCTTTAACAGGGGTCCCCGACGGAGAGACTCACTCTTTAACAGGGGTCCCTGAAGGAGAGACACCCTATTTAACAGGGGTCCCTGACGGAGAGACTCCCTCTTTAACAGGGGTCCCTGACGGAGAGACACCCTCTTCAACAGCGGTCCCTGACGGAGAGACACCCTCTTTAACAGGGGTCCCTGACGGAGACACTCCCTCTTTAACAGGGGTCCCTGACGGAGAGACTCCCTCTTTAACAGGGGTCCCTGACGGAGAGACTCCCTCTTTAACAGGGGTCCCTGACGGAGAGACACCCTCTTTAACAGGGGTCCCTGAAGGAGAGACACCCTATTTAAAAGGGGTCCCTGACGGAGAGACTCCCTCTTTAACAGGGGTCCCTGACGGAGAGACTCCCTCTTTAACAGGGGTCCCTGACGGAGAGACACCCTCTTTAACAGGGGTCCCTGACGGAGAGACTCCCTCTTTAACAGGGGTCCCTGACGGAGAGACTCCCTCTTTTATAGGGATCCCTGACGGAGAGACTCACTCTTTAACAGGGCTCCCTGACGGGGAGGCTCCCTCTTTAACAGGGGTCCCTGACGGAGAGACACCCTCTTTAACAGGGGACCTTGACGGAGACACTCCCTCTTTAACAGGGGTCCCTGACGGAGAGACTCCCTCTTTAACAGGGGTCCCTGACGGAGAGACTCTCACTTTAACAGTGGTCCCTGATGGAGAGACTCCCTCTTTAACAGGGGACTCTGACGGAGAAACTCCCTCTTTAACAGGGGTCCCTGACGGAGAGACTCCCTCTTTAACAGGGGTCCCTGACGGAGAGACTCCCTCTTTAACAGGGGTCCCAGATGGAGGGACTCCATCTTTAACAGGGGTCCCTGACGGAGAGACTCCCTCTTTAACAGGGGTCCCTGACGGAGAGACTCCCTCTTTAACAGGGGTCCCTGACGGAATGACTCCTTCTTTAAGAGGGGTCCCTGACGGAGAGACTCCCTCTTTAAGAGGGGTCCCTGACGGAATGACTCCCTCTTTAACAGGGGTCCCTGACGGAGAGACTCCCTCTTTAACAGGGGTCCCTGACGGAGAGACTCTCTCTTTAACAGGGGTCCGTGACGGAGAGACTCCCTCTTTAACAGGGGTCCCTGACGGAGAGACTCCCTCTTTAACGGGGGACCCAGACGGAGAGACTTCCTCTTTAACAGAGGGTCCATGACGGAGAGACTCCCTCTTTAACAGTGTCCCTGACGGAGAGACTCCCTCTTTAACAGGGGTCCCTGACGGAGAGACTCCCTCTTTAACAGGGGTCCCTGACGGAATGACTCCCTCTTTAAGAGGGGTCCCTGACGGGGAGACTCCCTCTTTAACAGGGGTCCCTGACGGAGAGACTCTCTCTTTAACAGGGGTCCCTGACGGAGAGACTCCCTCTTTAACTGGGGTCCCTGACAGAGAGACTCTTTCTTTAACAGGGGTCCCTGACGGAGAGAATCCCTCTTTAACAGGGGTCCCTGATGGAGAGACTCCCTCTTTAACAGGGGACCCTGACGGAGAGACTCCCTCTTTAACAGGGGTCCCTGACGGAGAGACTCCCTCTTTAACAGGGGTCCCTGATGGAGAGACTCCCTCTTTAACAGGTTCCCTGACGGAGAGACACCCTCTTTAACAGGGGTCCCTGACGGAGAGACTCCCTCTTTAACAGTGGTCCCCTACAGAGAGACGTTCTCCTTAACAGGAGTCACTGACGGAGAGACTCCCTCTTTAACAGGGGTCCCTGACAGAGAGACTCCCTCTTTAACAGGTGTCCCTGACGGGGAGACTCCATCTTTAACAGGGGTCCCTGACGGAGAGACTCCCTCTTTAACAGGGGTCCATGACAGAGACTCCCTCTTTAACAGATGTCCCTGACAGAGAGACTCCCTCTTTAACAGGTGTCCCTGATAGAGAGACGCATTCTTTAACAGGGGTCCCTAATGGAGAGACTACCTCTTTAACAGCGGTCCCTGACGGAGAGACTCCCTCTTTAACAGGGGTCCCTGACGGAGAGACTCCCTCTTTAACAGGGGTCCCTGACGGAGAGACTCCCTCTTTAACAGGGGTCCCTGACGGAGAGACTCCCTCTTTAACAGGGGTCCCTGATGGAGAGACTCCCTCTTTAACAGGGGTCCCTGACGGAGAGACTCCCTCTTTAATAGGGGTCCATGACGGAGAGACTCCCTCTTTAACAGGGGTCCCTGACGGAGAGACTCTTTCTTTAACAGTGATTCCTTACGGAGAAACTCCCTCTTTAACAGGGGTCCCAGACGGAGAGACTCCCTCTTTAACAGGGGTCCCTCACCGAGAGACTCCCTCTTTAACAGTGTCCCTGACGGAGAGACTCCCTCTTCAACAGGGGTCCCTGACGGAGAGATTCCCTCTTTAACAGGGGTCCCCGACGGAGAGACTCCCTCTTTAACAGGGGTCCCTGAAGGAGAGACGCCCTATTTAACAGGGGTCCCTGACGGAGAGACTCCCTCTTTAACAGGGGTCCCTGACGGAGAGACACCCTCTTTAACAGGGGTCCCAGACGGAGAGACACCCTCATTAACAAAGGTCCCTGACGGAGAGACACCCCTCTTTAACAGGGGTCCCTGACGGAGAGACACCCTCTTTAACAGGGGTCCCTGACGGAGAGACTCCCTCTTTAACAGGGGTCCCTGACGGAGAGACTCCCTCTTTAACAGGGGTCCCTGACGGAGAGACTCCCTCTTTAACAGGGGTCCCTGAAGGAGAGACACCCTCTTTAACAGGGGTCCCTGACGGAGAGACACCCTCTTTAACGGGGGTCCCTGACGGAGAGACTCCCTCTGTAACAGGGGTCCCTGACGGAGAGGCACCCTCTTTAACAGGGGTCCCTGACGGAGAGACACCCTCTTTAACACGGTTCCCTGACGGGGAGACTCCCTCTTTAACAGGGGTCCCTGACGGAGAGACTCCCTCTTTAACAGGGGTCCCTGACGGGGAGGCTCCCTCTTTAACAGGGGTCCCTGACGGAGAGACTCCCTCTTTAACAGGGGACCCTGACGGAGAGACTCCCTCTTTAACAGGGGTCCCTGATGGAGAGACTCTCACTTTAACAGTGTTCCCTGACGGAGAGACTCCCTCTTTAACAGGGGACCCTGACGGAGACACTCCCTCTTTAACAGGGGTCCCTGACGGAGAGACTCCCTCTTTAACAGGGCTCCCTTTCGGAGAGACTCCCTCTTTAACAGAGGTCCCTGACGGAGAGACTCCCTCTTTAACAGGGGTCCCTGACGGAAGACTCCCTCTTTAACAGGGTCCCTGACGGAGAGAATCCCTCTTTAACAGGGGTCCCTGACAGAGAGACTCCATCTTTAACAGGGGTCCCTGACTGAGAGACTCCCTCGTTAACAGGGGTCCCTGACGGAGATACTCCCTCTTTAACAGGGGTCACTGACGGAATGACTCCTTCTTTAACAGGGGTCCCTGACGGAGAGACTCCCTCTTTAACAGGGGTCCCAGACGCAGAGACTCCCTCTTATCAGGGGACCCTGACGGAGACACTCCCTCTTTAAGAGGGGTCCCTGACGGAGAGACTCCCTCTTTAACAGGGGTCCCTGACGGAGAGACTCTCACTTTAACAGGGGTCCCAGACGGAGATACTCCCTCTTTAACAGGGGACCCTGACGGAGACACTCCCTCTTTAACAGGGGTCCCAGACGGGGAGACTCCCTCTTTAACAGGGGTCCCTGACGGAGCGACTCCCTCTTTAACAGAGGTCCCTGACGGAGAGACTCCCTCTTCAACAGGGGTCCCTGACGGAGAGACTCCCTCTTTAACAGGGTCCCTGACGGAGAGAATCCCTCTTTAACAGGGGTCCCTGACAGAGAGACTCGCTCTTTAACAGGTGTCCCTGACGGAGAGACTCCCTCTTTAACAGGGGTCCCTGACGGAGAGACTCCCTCTTTAACAGGGGTCCCTGACAGAGAGATTCACTCTTTAACAGGGGTCCCTGACGGAGATACTCCCTCCTTAACAGGGGTCCCTGACGGAGAGACTCCCTCTTTAACAGGGGTCCCTGACGGAGAGGCTCCCTCTTTAACAGGGGTCCCGGATGGAGGGACTACCTCTTTAACAGGGGACCCGACGGAGAGAATCTATCTTTAACAGGGGTCCTTGACGGAGAGACTCCCTCTATAACAGGGGTCCCTGACGGAGAGATTCCCCCCTTAACAGGGGTCCCTGACGGAGAGACTCCCTCTTTAACAGGGGTCCCTGACGGAGAGACTCCCTCTTTAACAGGGGTCCCTGACGGAGCGACTCCCTCTTTAACAGAGGTCCCTGACGGAGAGACTCCCTCTTCAACAGGGGTCCCTGACGGAGAGACTCCCTCTTTAACAGGGGTCCCTGACGGAGAGACTCCCTCTTTAACAGGGGACGCTGACGGAGAGACTCCCTCTTTAACAGGGGTCCCGGACGGAGAGACTACCTCTTCAACAGGGGTCCCTGACGGAGAGACTCCCTCTTTAACAGGGTCCCTGACGGAGAGACTCCCTCTTCAACAGGGGTCCATGACAGAGAGACTCCCTCTTTAACAGTGTCCCTGACCGATAGACTCCCTCTTTAAAAGGGGTCCCTGATGGAGAGACTCCCTCTTTAACAAGGGTCCCTGAAGGAGAGACTCCCTCTTTAACAGGGGTCCCTGACGGAGAGACTCCCTCTTTAACAGGGGTCCCTGACGGAGAGACTCTCTCTTTAACAGGGGTCCCTGACGGAGAGACTCCCTCCTTAACAGGGGTCCCTTACAGAGAGACTCTTACTTTAACAGGGGTCCCTGACGGAGAGACTCCCTCTTTAACAGGGGTCCCTGACGGAGAGACTCCCTCTTTAACAGGGGTCCCTGACGGAGAGACTCCCTCTTTAACAGGGGTCCCTGACGGAGAGACTCCCTCTTTAACAGTGGTCCCCTACGCAGAGACGTCCTCCTTAACAGGGGTCCCTGACGGAGAGAATCCTTCTTTAACAGGGGTCCCTGACAGAGAGACTCCCTCTTTAACAGGGGTCCCAGAAGGAGAGACTTCGTCTTTAACGGAGGGTCCCTGACGGAGAGACTCCCTCTTTAACAGGGGTCCCTGACGGAGAGACTCCCTCTTTAACAGGGGTCCCTGACGGAGAGAATCCCTCTTTAACAGGGGTCCCTGACGGAGAGACTCCCTCTTTAACAGGGATCCCTGACGGAGAGACTCACTCTTTAACAGGGCTCCCTGACGGGGAGGCTCCCTCTTTAACAGGGGTCCCTGACGGAGAGACACCCTCTTTAACAGGGGACCTTGACGGAGACACTCCCTCTTTAACAGGGGTCCCTGACGGAGAGACTCCCTCTTTAACAGGGGTCCCTGACGGAGAGACTCTCACTTTAACAGTGGTCCCTGATGGAGAGACTCCCTCTTTAACAGGGGACTCTGACGGAGAAACTCCCTCTTTAACAGGCGTCCCTGATGGAGAGACTCCCTCTTTAACAGGGGTCCCTGACGGAGAGACTCCCTCTTTAACAGGGGTCCCTGACGGAGAGACTCCCTCTTTAACAGGGGTCCCTGACGGAGAGACTCCCTCTTTAACAGGGGTCCCTGACGGAATGACTCCTTCTTTAAGAGAGGTCCCTGACGGAGAGACTCCCTCTTTAAGAGGGGTCCCTGACGGAATGACTCCCTCTTTAACAGGGGTCCCTGACGGAGAGACTCCCTCTTTAACAGGGGTCCCTGACGGAGAGACTCTCTCTTTAACAGGTGTCCGTGACGGAGAGACTCCCTCTTTAACAGGGGTCCCTGACGGAGGGACTCCCTCTTTAACGGGGGACCCAGACGGAGAGACTTCCTCTTTAACGGAGGGTCCATGACGGAGAGACTCCCTCTTTAACAGTGTCCCTGACGGAGAGACTCCCTCTTTAACAGGGGTCCCTGACGGAGAGACTCTCTCTTTAACAGGGGTCCCTGACGGAGAGACTCCCTCTTTAACTGGGGTCCCTGACAGAGAGACTCTTTCTTTAACAGGGGTCGCTGACGGAGAGAATCCCTCTTTAACAGGGGTCCCTGATGGAGAGACTCCCTCTTTAACAGGGGACCCTGACGGAGAGACTCCCTCTTTAACAGGGGTCCCTGACGGAGAGACTCCCTCTTTAACAGGGGTCCCTGATGGAGAGACTCCCTCTTTAACAGGTTCCCTGACGGAGAGACACCCTCTTTAACAGTGGTCCCTGACGGAGAGACTCCCTCTTTAACCGTGGTCCCCTACAGAGAGACGTTCTCCTTAACAGGGGTCACTGACGGAGAGACTCCCTCTTTAACAGGGGTCCCTGACAGAGAGACTCCCTCTTTAACAGGTGTCCCTGACGGGGAGACTCCCTCTTTAACAGGGGTCCCTGACGGAGAGACTCCCTCTTTAACAGGGGTCCATGACAGAGACTCCCTCTTTAACAGGGGTCCCTGACAGAGAGACTCCCTCTTTAACATGTGTCCCTGATAGAGAGACTCATTCTTTAACAGGGGTCCCTAATGGAGAGACTCTCTCTGTAACAGGGGTCCGTGACGGAGAGACTCCCTCTTTAACAGGGGTCCCTGACGGAGAGACTCCCTCTTTAACGGGGGACCCAGACGGAGAGACTTCCTCTTTAACAGAGGGTCCATGACGGAGAGACTCCCTCTTTAACAGGGGTCCCTTACGGAGAGACTCCCTCTTTAACAGGGGTCCCTGACGGAATGACTCCTTCTTTAAGAGGGGTCCCTGACGGAGAGACTCCCTCTTTAAGAGGGGTCCCTGACGGAATGACTCCCTCTTTAACAGGGGTCCCTGACGGAGAGACTCCCTCTTTAACAGGGGTCCCTGACGGAGAGACTCTCTCTTTAACAGGGGTCCGTGACGGAGAGACTCCCTCTTTAACAGGGGTCCCTGACGGAGAGACTCCCTCTTTAACGGGGGACCCAGACGGAGAGACTTCCTCTTTAACAGAGGGTCCATGACGGAGAGACTCCCTCTTTAACAGTGTCCCTGACGGAGAGACTCCCTCTTTAACAGGGGTCCCTGACGGAGAGACTCCCTCTTTAACAGGGGTCCCTGACGGAATGACTCCCTCTTTAAGAGGGGTCCCTGACGGGGAGACTCCCTCTTTAACAGGGGTCCCTGACGGAGAGACTCTCTCTTTAACAGGGGTCCCTGACGGAGAGACTCCCTCTTTAACTGGGGTCCCTGACAGAGAGACTCTTTCTTTAACAGGGGTCCCTGACGGAGAGAATCCCTCTTTAACAGGGGTCCCTGATGGAGAGACACCCACTTTAACAGGGGACCCTGACGGAGAGACTCCCTCTTTAACAGGGGTCCCTGACGGAGAGACTCCCTCTTTAACAGGGGTCCCTGATGGAGAGACTCCCTCTTTAACAGGTTCCCTGACGGAGAGACACCCTCTTTAACAGGGGTCCCTGACGGAGAGACTCCCTCTTTAACAGTGGTCCCCTACAGAGAGACGTTCTCCTTAACAGGGTTTCACTGACGGAGAGACTCCCTCTTTAACAGGGGTCCCTGACAGAGAGACTCCCTCTTTAACAGGTGTCCCTGACGGGGAGACTCCATCTTTAACAGGGGTCCCTGACGGAGAGACTCCCTCTTTAACAGGGGTCCATGACAGAGACTCCCTCTTTAACAGATGTCCCTGACAGAGAGACTCCCTCTTTAACAGGTGTCCCTGATAGAGAGACTCATTCTTTAACAGGGGTCCCTAATGGAGAGACTACCTCTTTAACAGCGGTCCCTGACGGAGAGACTCCCTCTTTAACAGGGGTCCCTGACGGAGAGACTCCCTCTTTAACAGGGGTCCCTGACGGAGAGACTCCCTCTTTAACAGGGGTCCCTGACGGAGAGACTCCCTCTTTAACAGGGGTCCCTGATGGAGAGACTCCCTCTTTAACAGGGGTCCCTGACGGAGAGACTCCCTCTTTAATAGGGGTCCCTGACGGAGAGACTCCCTCTTTAACAGGGGTCCCTGACGGAGAGACTCTTTCTTTAACAGGGGTCCCTGACGGAGAGACTCCGTCTTCAACAGGGGTCCCTGACGGAGAGATTCCCTCTTTAACAGGGGTCCCCGACGGAGAGACTCCCTCTTTAACAGGGGTCCCTGAAGGAGAGACGCCCTATTTAACAGGGGTCCCTGACGGAGAGACTCCCTCTTTAACAGGGGTCCCTGACGGAGAGACACCCTCTTTAACAGGGGTCCCAGACGGAGAGACACCCTCATTAACAAAGGTCCCTGACGGAGAGACTCCCTCTTTAACAGGGGTCCCTGACGGAGAGACACCCTCTTTAACGGGGGTCCCTGACGGAGAGACTCCCTCTTTAACGGGGGTCCCTGACGGAGAGACTCCCTCTTTAACAGGGGTCCCTGACGGAGAGACTCCCTCTTTAACAGGGGTCCCTGAAGGAGAGACACCCTATTTAACAGGGGTCCCTGACGGAGAGACACCCTCTTTAACAGGGGTCCCTGACAGAGAGACACCCTCTTTAACAGGGGTCCCTGACGGAGAGACTCCCTCTGTAACAGGGGTCCCTGACGGAGAGGCACCCTCTTTAACAGGGGTCCCTGACGGAGAGACACCCTCTTTAACACGGTTCCCTGACGGGGAGACTCCCTCTTTAACAGGGGTCCCTGACGGAGAGACTCCCTCTTTAACAGGGGTCCCTGACGGGGAGGCTCCCTCTTTAACAGGGGTCCCTGACGGAGAGACTCCCTCTTTAACAGGGGACCCTGACGGAGAGACTCCCTCTTTAACAGGGGTCCCTGATGGAGAGACTCTCACTTTAACAGTGTTCCCTGACGGAGAGACTCCCTCTTTAACAGGGGACCCTGACGGAGACACTCCCTCTTTAACAGGGGTCCCTGACGGAGAGACTCCCTCTTTAACAGGGCTACCTTTCGGAGAGACTCCCTCTTTAACAGAGGTCCCTGACGGAGAGACTCCCTCTTTAACAGGGGTCCCTGACGGAAGACTCCCTCTTTAACAGGGTCCCTGACGGAGAGAATCCCTCTTTAACAGGGGTCCCTGACAGAGAGACTCCATCTTTAACAGGGGTCCCTGACTGAGAGACTCCCTCGTTAACAGGGGTCCCTGACGGAGATACTCCCTCTTTAACAGGGGTCACTGGCGGAATGACTCCTTCTTTAACAGGTGTCCCTGACGGAGAGACTCCCTCTTTAACAGGGCTCCCTGACGTGGAGGCTCCCTCTTTAACAGGGGTCCCAGACGCAGAGACTCCCTCTTATCAGGAGACCCTGACGGAGACACTCCCTCTTTAAGAGGGGTCCCTGACGGAGAGACTCCCTCTTTAACAGGGGTCCCTGACGGGGAGACTCTCACTTTAACAGTGGTCCCAGACGGAGATACTCCCTCTTTAACAGGGGACCCTGACGGAGACACTCCCTCTTTAACAGGGGTCCCAGACGGGGAGACTCCCTCTTTAACAGGGGTCCCTGACGGAGCGACTCACTCTTTAACAGAGGTCCCTGACGGAGAGACTCCCTCTTCAACAGGGGTCCCTGACGGAGAGACTCCCTCTTTAACAGGGTCCCTGACGGAGAGAATCCCTCTTTAACAGGGGTCCCTGACAGAGAGACTCGCTCTTTAACAGGGGTCCCTGACGGAGAGACTCCGTCTTTAACAGGGGTCCCTGACGGAGAGACTCCCTCTTTAACAGGGGTTCCTGACAGAGAGATTCACTCTTTAACAGGGGTCCCTGATGGAGATACTCCCTCCTTAACAGGGGTCCCTGACGGAGAGACTCCCTCTTTAACAGGGGTCCATGACGGAGAGGCTCCCTCTTTAACAGGGGTCCCGGATGGAGGGACTACCTCTTTAACAGGGGACCCGACGGAGAGAATCCATCTTTAACAGGGGTCCTTGACGGAGAGACTCCCTCTATAACAGGGGTCCCTGACGGAGAGATTCCCCCCTTAACAGGGGTCCCTGATGGAGAGACTCCCTCTTTAACAGGGGTCCCTGACGGAGAGACTCCCTCTTTAACAGGGGTCCCTGACGGAGCGACTCCCTCTTTAACAGAGGTCCCTGACGGAGAGACTCCCTCTTCAACAGGGGTCCCTGACGGAGAGACTCCCTCTTTAACAGGGGTCCCTGACGGAGAGACTCCCTCTTTAACAGGGGACCCTGACGGAGAGACTCCCTCTTTAACAGGGGTCCCTGACGGAGATACTCCCTCTTCAACAGGGGTCCCTGACGGAGAGACTCCCTCTTTAACAGGGTCCCTGACGGAGAGACTCCCTCTTCAACAGGGGTCCCTGACAGAGAGACTCCCTCTTTAACAGTGTCCCTGACCGATAGACTCCCTCTTTAAAAGGGGTCCCTGATGGAGAGACTCCCTCTTTAACAAGGGTCCCTGAAGGAGAGACTCCCTCTTTAACAGGGGTCCCTGACGGAGAGGCTCCCTCTTTAACAGGGGTCCCTGACGGGGAGACTCCCTCTTTAACAGGGGTCCCTGACGGAGAGACTCTCTCTTTAACAGGGGTCCATGACGGAGAGACACCCTCTTTAACAGGGGTCCCTGACGGAGAGACTCCCTCTTTAACAGGGGTCCCTGAGGGAGAGACTCCCTCTTTTACAGTGTCCCTGACGGAGAGACTCCCTCTTTAACAGTGTCCCTGACGGAGAGACTCCCTCTTTAACAGGGGTCCCTGACGGAATGACTCCCTCTTTAACAGGGGTCCCAGACGGGGAGACTCCCTCTTTAACAGGGGTCCCTGACGGAGAGACTCACTCTTTAACAGGGGTCCCTTACAGAGAGACTCTTTCTTTAACAGGGGTCCCTGACGGAGAGACTCCCTCTTTAACAGGGGTCCCCTGACGGAGAGACTCCCTCTTTAACAGGGGTCCCTGACGGAGAGACTCCCTCTTTAACAGGGGTCCCTGACGGAGAGACTCCCTCTTTAACAGTGGTCACCTACGCAGAGACGTCCTCCTTAACAGGGGTCCCTGACGGAGAGACTCCCTCCTTAACAGGGGTCCCTTACAGAGAGACTCTTTCTTTAACAGGGGTCCCTGACGGAGAGACTCCCTCTTTAACAGGGGTCCCCTGACGGAGAGACTCCCTCTTTAACAGGGGTCCCTGACGGAGAGACTCCCTCTTTAACAGGGGTCCCTGACGGAGAGACTCCCTCTTTAACAGTGGTCACCTACGCAGAGACGTCCTCCTTAACAGGGGTCCCTGACGGAGAGAATCCCTCTTTAACAGGGGTCCCTGACAGAGAGACTCCCTCTTTAACAGGGGTCCCAGAAGGAGAGACTTCGTCTTTAACGGAGGGTCCCTGACGGAGAGACTCCCTCTTTAACAGGGGTCCCTGACGGAGAGACTCCCTCTTTAATAGGGGTCCCTGACGGAGAGAATCCCTCTTTAACAGGGGTCCCTGACGGAGAGACTCCCTCTTTAACAGGGATCCCTGACGGAGAGACTCACTCTTTAACAGGGCTCCCTGACGGGGAGGCTCCCTCTTTAACAGGGGTCCCTGACGGAGAGACACCCTCTTTAACAGGGGACCTTGACGGTGACACTCCCTCTTTAACAGGGGTCCCTGACGGAGAGACTCCCTCTTTAACAGGGGTCCCTGACGGAGAGACTCTCACTTTAACAGTGGTCCCTGATGGAGAGACTCCCTCTTTAACAGGGGACTCTGACGGAGAAACTCCCTCTTTAACAGGCGTCCCTGATGGAGAGACTCCCTCTTTAACAGGGGTCCCTGACGGAGAGACTCCCTCTTTATCAGGGGTCCCAGATGGAGGGACTCCATCTTTAACAGGGGTCCCTGACGGAGAGACTCCCTCTTTAACAGGGGTCCCTGACGGAGAGACTCCCTCTTTAACAGGGGTCCCTGACGGAATGACTCCTTCTTTAAGAGGGGTCCCTGACGGAGAGACTCCCTCTTTAAGAGGGGTCCCTGACGGAATGACTCCCTCTTTAACAGAGGTCCCTGACGGAGAGACTCCCTCTTTAACAGGGGTCCCTGACGGAGAGACTCTCTCTTTAACAGGTGTCCGTGACGGAGAGACTCCCTCTTTAACAGGGGTCCCTGACGGAGAGACTCCCTCTTTAACGGGGGACCCAGACGGAGAGACTTCCTCTTTAACGGAGGGTCCATGACGGAGAGACTCCCTCTTTAACAGTGTCCCTGACGGAGAGACTCCCTCTTTAACAGGGGTCCCTGACGGAGAGACTCTCACTTTAACAGGGGTCCCTGACGGAGAGACTCCCTCTTTAACTGGGGTCCCTGACAGAGAGACTCTTTCTTTAACAGGGCTCCCTGACGGAGAGAATCCCTCTTTAACAGGGGTCCCTGATGGAGAGACTCCCCCTTTAACAAGGGACCCTGACGGAGAGACTCCCTCTTTAACAGGGGTCCCTGACGGAGAGACTCCCTCTTTAACAGGGGTCCCTGATGGAGAGACTCCCTCTTTAGCAGGTTCCCTGACGGAGAGACACCCTCTTTAACAGGGGTCCCTGACGGAGAGACTCCCTCTTTAACCGTGGTCCCCTACAGAGAGACGTTCTCCTTAACAGGGGTCACTGACGGAGAGACTCCCTCTTTAACAGGGGTCCCTGACAGAGAGACTCCCTCTTTAACAGGTGTCCCTGACGGGGAGACTCCCTCTTTAACAGGGGTCCCTGACGGAGAGACTCCCTCTTTAACAGGGGTCCATGACAGAGACTCCCTCTTTAACAGGGGTCCCTGACAGAGAGACTCCCTCTTTAACATGTGTCCCTGATAGAGAGACTCATTCTTTAACAGGGGTCCCTAATGGAGAGACGACCTCTTTAACAGCTGTCCCTGACGGAGAGACTCCCTCTTTAACAGGGGTCCCTGACGGAGAGACTCCCTCTTTAACAGGGGTCCCTGACGGAGAGACTCCCTCTTTAACAGGGGTCCCTGATGGAGAGACTCCCTCTTTAACAGGGGTCCCTGACGGAGAGACTCCCTCTTTAACAGGGGTCCCTGACGGAGAGACTCCCTCATTAATAGGGGTCCCTGACGGAGAGACTCCCTCTTTAACAGGGGTCCCTGACGGAGACACTCTTTCTTTAACAGTGATTCCTTACGGAGAAACTCCCTCTTTAACAGGGGTCCCTGACGGAGAGACTCCCTCTTTAACAGGGGTCCCTCACCGAGAGACTCCCTCTTTAACAGTGTCCCTGACGGAGAGACTCCCTCTTCAACAGGTGTCCCTGACGGAGAGATTCCCTCTTTAACAGGGGTCCCCGACGGAGAGACTCCCTCTTTAACAGGGGTCCCTGAAGGAGAGACGCCCTATTTAACAGGGGTCCCTGACGGAGAGACTCCCTCTTTAACAGGGGTCCCTGACGGAGAGACACCCTCTTTAACAGGGGTCCCAGACGGAGAGACACCCTCATTAACAAAGGTCCCTGACGGAGAGACTCCCTCTTTAACAGGGGTCCCTGACGGAGAGACACCCTCTTTAACAGGGGTCCCTGACGGAGAGACTCCATCTTTAACAGGGGTCCCTGACGGAGAGACTCCCTCTTTAACAGGGGTCCCTGACGGAGAGACTCCCTCTTTAACAGGGGTCCCTGAAGGAGAGACACCCTATTTAACAGGGGTCCCTGACGGAGAGACTCCCTCTTTAACAGGGGTCCCTGACGGAGAGACACCCTCTTTAACAGGGGTCCCTGACGGAGAGACACCCTCTTTAACAGGGGTCCCTGACGGAGAGACTCCCTCTGTAACAGGGGTCCCTGACGGAGAGGCACCCTCTTTAACAGGGGTCCCTGACGGAGAGACACCCTCTTTAACAGGGTTCCCTGACGGGGAGACTCCCTCTTTAACAGGGGTCCCTGACGGAGAGACTCCCTCTTTAACAGGGGTCCCTGACGGGGAGGCTCCCTCTTTAACAGGGGTCCCTGACGGAGAGACTCCCTCTTTAACAGGGGACCCTGACGGAGAGACTCCCTCTTTAACAGGGGTCCCTGATGGAGAGACTCTCACTTTAACAGTGTTCCCTGACGGAGAGACTCCCTCTTTAACAGGGGACCCTGACGGAGACACTCCCTCTTTAACAGGGGTCCCTGACGGAGAGACTCCCTCTTTAACAGGGCTCCCTTTCGGAGAGACTCCCTCTTTAACAGAGGTCCCTGACGGAGAGACTCCATCTTTAACAGGGGTCCCTGACGGTAGACTCCCTCTTTAACAGGGTCCCTGACGGAGAGAATCCCTCTTTAACAGGGGTCCCTGACAGAGAGACTCCATCTTTAACAGTGGTCCCAGACGGAGATACTCCCTCTTTAACAGGGGACACTGACGGAGACACTCCCTCTTTAACAGGGGTCCCAGACGGGGAGACTCCCTCTTTAACAGGGGTCCCTGACGGAGCGACTCCCTCTTTAACAGAGGTCCCTGACGGAGAGACTCCCTCTTCAACAGGGGTCCCTGACGGAGAGACTCCCTCTTTAACAGGGTCCCTGACGGAGAGAATCCCTCTTTAACAGGGGTCCCTGACAGAGAGACTCGCTCTTTAACAGGGGTCCCTGACGGAGAGACTCCCTATTTAACAGGGGTCCCTGACGGAGAGACTCCCTCTTTAACAGGGGTCCCTGACGGAGAGACTCCCTCTTTAACAGGGGTCCCTGACTGAGAGATTCACTCTTTAACAGGGGTAACTGACGGAGAGACTCCCTTGTTAACAGGGGTCCCTGACGGAGATACTCCCTCCTTAACAGGTGTCCCTGACGGAGAGACTCCCTCTTTAACAGGGGTCCCTGACGGAGAGACTCCCTCTTTAACAGGGGTCCCGGATGGAGGGACTACCTCTTTAACAGGGGACCCGACGGAGAGAATCCATCATTAACAGGGGTCCTTGACGGAGAGACTCCCTCTATAACAGGGGTCCCTGACGGAGAGATTCCCCCCTTAACAGGGGTCCCTGACGGAGAGACTCCCTCTTTAACAGGGGTCCCTGACGGAGAGACTCCCTCTTTAACAGGGGTCCCTGACGGAGAGACTCCCTCTTTAACAGGGGTCCCTGAGGGAGAGACTCCCTCTTTAACAGTGTCCCTGACCGATAGACTCCCTCTTTAAAAGGGGTCCCTGATGGAGAGACTCCCTCTTTAACAAGGGTCCCTGAAGGAGAGACTCCCTCTTTAACAGGGGTCCCTGACGGAGAGACTCCCTCTTTAACAGGGGTCCCTGACGGAATGACTCCTTCTTTAACAGGGGTCCCTGACGGAGAGACTCCCTCTTTAACAGGGGTCCCTGAAGGAATGACTCCCTCTTTAACAGGGGTCCCTGACGTGGAGACTCCCTCTTTAACAGGGGTCCCTGACGGAGAGACTCTCTCTTTAACAAGGGTCCCTGATGGAGAGACTCCCTCTTTAACAGGTTCCCTGACAGAGAGACACCCTCTTTAACAGGGGTCCCTGACGGAGAGACTCCCTCTTTAACCGTGGTCCCCTACAGAGACACGTTCTCCTTAACAGGGGTCACTGACGGGGAGACTCCCTCTTTAACAGGGGTCCCTGACAGAGAGACTCCCTCTTTAACAGGGGTCCCTGACGGAGAGACTCCCTCTTTAACAGGGGTCCCTGACGGAGAGACTCCCTCTTTAACAGGGGTCCCTGACGGAGAGACTCCCTCTTTAACAGTGGTCCGCTACGCAGAGACGTCCTCCTTAACAGGGGTCCCTGACGGAGAGAATCCCTCTTTAACAGGGGTCTCTGACAGAGAGACTCCCTCTTTAACAGGGGTCCCAGACGGAGAGACTTCGTCTTTAACGGAGGGTCCCTGACGGAGAGACTCCCTCTTTAACAGGGGTCCCTGACGGAGAGACTCCCTCTTTAACAGGGGTCCCTGACGGAGAGAATCCCTCTTTAACAGGGGTCCCTGACGGAGAGACTTCCTCTTTAACAGGGATCCCTGACGGAGAGTCTCACTCTTTAACAGGGCTCCCTGACGGGGAGGCTCCCTCTTTAACAGGGGTCCCTGACGGAGAGACTCCCTCTTTAACAGGGGTCCCTGACGGAGAGACACCCTCTTTAACAGGGGACCTTGACGGAGACACTCCCTCTTTAACAGGGGTCCCTGACGGAGAGACTCCCTCTTTAACAGAGGTCCCTGACGGAGAGACTCTCACTTTAACAGTGGTCCCTGATGGAGAGACTCCCTCTTTAACAGGGGACTCTGACGGAGAAACTCCCTCTTTAACAGGGGTCCCTGATGGAGAGACTCCCTCTTTAACAGGGGTCCCTGACGGAGAGACTCCCTCTTTAACAGGGGTCCCTGACGGAGAGACTCCCTCTTTAACAGGGGTCCCTGACGGAGAGACTCCCTCTTTAACAGGGGTCCCTGACGGAATGACTCCTTCTTTAAGAGGGGTCCCTGACGGAGAGACTGCCTCTTTAAGAGGGGTCCCTGACGGAATGACTCCCTCTTTAACAGGGGTCCCTGACGGAGACACTCCCTCTTTAACAGGGGTCCCTGACGGAGAGACTCTCTCTTTAACAGGGGTCCGTGACGGAGAGACTCCCTCTTTAACAGGGGTCCCTGACGGAGAGACTCCCTCTTTAACGGGGGACCCAGACGGAGAGACTTCCTCTTTAACGGAGGGTCCATGACGGAGAGACTCCCTCTTTAACAGTGTCCCTGACGGAGAGACTCCCTCTTTAACAGAGGTCCCTGACGGAGAGACTCCCTCTTTAACAGGGGTCCCTGACGGAATGACTCCCTCTTTAAGAGGGGTCCCTGACGGGGAGACTCCCTCTTTAACAGGGGTCCCTGACGGAGAGACTCTCTCTTTAACAGGGGTCCCTGACGGAGAGACTCCCTCTTTAACTGGGGTCCCTGACAGAGAGACTCTTTCTTTAACAGGGGTCCCTGACGGAGAGAATCCCTCTTTAACAGGGGTCCCTGATGGAGAGACTCCCTCTTTAACAGGGGACCCTGACGGAGAGACTCCCTCTTTAACAGGGGTCCCTGACGGAGAGACTCCCTCTTTAACAGGGGTCCCTGATGGAGAGACTCCCTCTTTAACAGGTTCCCTGACGGAGAGACACCCTCTTTAACAGGGGTCCCTGACGGAGAGACTCCCTCTTTAACAGTGGTCCCCTACAGAGAGACGTTCTCCTTAACAGGGGTCACTGACGGAGAGATCCCTCTTTAACAGGGGTCCCTGACAGAGAGACTCCCTCTTTAACAGGTGTCCCTGACGGGGAGACTCCCTCTTTAACAGGGGTCCCTGACAGAGAGACTCCCTCTTTAACAGGTGTCCATGATAGAGAGACTCATTCTTTAACAGGGCTCCCTGACGGAGAGACTCCCTCTTTAACAGGGGTCCCTGACGGAGAGACTCCCTCTTTAACAGGGGTCCCTGATGGAGAGACTCCCTCTTTAACAGGGGTCCCTGACGGAGAGACTCCCTCTTTAATAGGGGTCCCTGACGGATAGACTCCCTCTTTAACAGGGGTCCCTGACGGAGAGACTCTTTCTTTAACAGTGATTCCGTACGGAGAAACTCCCTCTTTAACAGGGGTCCCTGACGGAGAGAATCCCTCTTTAACAGGGGTCCCTCACCGAGAGACTCCCTCTTTAAAAGTGTCCCTGATGGAGAGACTCCCTCTTCAACAGGGGTCCCTGACGGAGAGATTCCCTCTTTAACAGGGGTCCCCGACGGAGAGACTCCCTCTTTAACAAGGGTCCCTGACGGAGAGACTCCCTCTTTAACAGGGGTCCCTCACCGAGAGACTCCCTCTTTAACAGTGTCCCTGACGGAGAGACTCCCTCTTCAACAGGGGTCCCTGACGGAGAGATTCCCTCTTTAACAGGGGTCCCCGACGGAGAGACTCCCTCTTTAACAGGGGTCCCTGAAGGAGAGACGCCCTATTTAACAGGGGTCCCTGACGGAGAGACTCCCTCTTTAACAGGGGTCCCTGACGGAGAGACACCCTCTTTAACAGGGGTCCCAGATGGAGAGACACCCTCATTAACAAAGGTCCCTGACGGAGAGAATCCCTCTTTAACAGGGGTCCCTGACGGAGAGACACCCTCTTTAACAGGGGTCCCTGACGGAGAGACTCCATCTTTAACAGGGGTCCCTGACGGAGAGACTCCCTCTTTAACAGGGGTCCCTGATGGAGAGACTCCCTCTTTAACAGGGGTCCCTGAAGGAGAGACACCCTATTTAACAGGGGTCCCTGACGGAGAGACTCCCTCTTTAACAGGGGTCCCTGACGGAGAGACACCCTCTTTAACAGGGGTCCCTGACGGAGAGACTCCCTCTTTAATAGGGGTCCCTGAGGGAGAGACTCCCTCTTTAACAGGGGTCCCTGACGGAGAGACTCTTTCTTTAACAGTGATTCCTTACGGAGAAACTCCCTCTTTAACAGGGGTCCCTGACGGAGAGACTCCCTCTTTAACAGGGGTCCCTCACCGAGAGACTCCCTCTTTAACAGTGTCCCTGACGGAGAGACTCCCTCTTCAACAGGGGTCCCTGACGGAGAGATTCCCTCTTTAACAGGGGTCCCCGACGGAGAGACTCCCTCTTTAACAGGGGTCCCTGAAGGAGAGACGCCCTATTTAACAGGGGTCCCTGACGGAGAGACTCCCTCTTTAACAGGGGTCCCTGACGGAGAGACACCCTCTTTAACAGGGGTCCCAGACGGAGAGACACCCTCATTAACAAAGGTCCCTGACGGAGAGACTCCCTCTTTAACAGGGGTCCCTGACGGAGAGACACCCTCTTTAACAGGGGTCCCTGACGGAGAGACTCCATCTTTAACAGGGGTCCCTGACGGAGAGACTCCCTCTTTAACAGGGGTCCCTGACGGAGAGACTCCCTCTTTAACAGGGGTCCCTGAAGGAGAGACACCCTATTTAACAGGGGTCCCTGACGGAGAGACTCCCTCTTTAACAGGGGTCCCTGACGGAGAGACACCCTCTTTAACAGGGGTCCCTGACGGAGAGACACCCTCTTTAACAGGGGTCCCTGACGGAGAGACTCCCTCTGTAACAGGGGTCCCTGACGGAGAGGCACCCTCTTTAACAGGGGTCCCTGACGGAGAGACACCCTCTTTAACAGGGTTCCCTGACGGGGAGACTCCCTCTTTAACAGGGGACCCTGACGGAGAGACTCCCTCTTTAACAGGGGTCCCTGACGGGGAGGCTCCCTCTTTAACAGGGGTCCCTGACGGAGAGACTCCCTCTTTAACAGGGGACCCTGACGGAGAGACTCCCTCTTTAACAGGGGTCCCTGATGGAGAGACTCTCACTTTAACAGTGTTCCCTGACGGAGAGACTCCCTCTTTAACAGGGGACCCTGATGGAGACACTCCCTCTTTAACAGGGGTCCCTGACGGAGAGACTCCCTCTTTAACAGGGCTCCCTTTCGGAGAGACTCCCTCTTTAACAGAGGTCCCTGACGGAGAGACTCTCTCTTTAACAAGGGTCCCTGATGGAGAGACTCCCTCTTTAACAGGTTCCCTGACAGAGAGACACCCTCTTTAACAGGGGTCCCTGACGGAGAGACTCCCTCTTTAACCGTGGTCCCCTACAGAGACACGTTCTCCTTAACAGGGGTCACTGACGGGGAGACTCCCTCTTTAACAGGGGTCCCTGACAGAGAGACTCCCTCTTTAACAGGGGTCCCTGACGGAGAGACTCCCTCTTTAACAGGGGTCCCTGACGGAGAGACTCCCTCTTTAACAGGGGTCCCTGACGGAGAGACTCCCTCTTTAACAGTGGTCCGCTACGCAGAGACGTCCTCCTTAACAGGGGTCCCTGACGGAGAGAATCCCTCTTTAACAGGGGTCTCTGACAGAGAGACTCCCTCTTTAACAGGGGTCCCAGACGGAGAGACTTCGTCTTTAACGGAGGGTCCCTGACGGAGAGACTCCCTCTTTAACAGGGGTCCCTGACGGAGAGACTCCCTCTTTAACAGGGGTCCCTGACGGAGAGAATCCCTCTTTAACAGGGGTCCCTGACGGAGAGACTTCCTCTTTAACAGGGATCCCTGACGGAGAGTCTCACTCTTTAACAGGGCTCCCTGACGGGGAGGCTCCCTCTTTAACAGGGGTCCCTGACGGAGAGACTCCCTCTTTAACAGGGGTCCCTGACGGAGAGACACCCTCTTTAACAGGGGACCTTGACGGAGACACTCCCTCTTTAACAGGGGTCCCTGACGGAGAGACTCCCTCTTTAACAGAGGTCCCTGACGGAGAGACTCTCACTTTAACAGTGGTCCCTGATGGAGAGACTCCCTCTTTAACAGGGGACTCTGACGGAGAAACTCCCTCTTTAACAGGGGTCCCTGATGGAGAGACTCCCTCTTTAACAGGGGTCCCTGACGGAGAGACTCCCTCTTTAACAGGGGTCCCTGACGGAGAGACTCCCTCTTTAACAGGGGTCCCTGACGGAGAGACTCCCTCTTTAACAGGGGTCCCTGACGGAATGACTCCTTCTTTAAGAGGGGTCCCTGACGGAGAGACTGCCTCTTTAAGAGGGGTCCCTGACGGAATGACTCCCTCTTTAACAGGGGTCCCTGACGGAGACACTCCCTCTTTAACAGGGGTCCCTGACGGAGAGACTCTCTCTTTAACAGGGGTCCGTGACGGAGAGACTCCCTCTTTAACAGGGGTCCCTGACGGAGAGACTCCCTCTTTAACGGGGGACCCAGACGGAGAGACTTCCTCTTTAACGGAGGGTCCATGACGGAGAGACTCCCTCTTTAACAGTGTCCCTGACGGAGAGACTCCCTCTTTAACAGAGGTCCCTGACGGAGAGACTCCCTCTTTAACAGGGGTCCCTGACGGAATGACTCCCTCTTTAAGAGGGGTCCCTGACGGGGAGACTCCCTCTTTAACAGGGGTCCCTGACGGAGAGACTCTCTCTTTAACAGGGGTCCCTGACGGAGAGACTCCCTCTTTAACTGGGGTCCCTGACAGAGAGACTCTTTCTTTAACAGGGGTCCCTGACGGAGAGAATCCCTCTTTAACAGGGGTCCCTGATGGAGAGACTCCCTCTTTAACAGGGGACCCTGACGGAGAGACTCCCTCTTTAACAGGGGTCCCTGACGGAGAGACTCCCTCTTTAACAGGGGTCCCTGATGGAGAGACTCCCTCTTTAACAGGTTCCCTGACGGAGAGACACCCTCTTTAACAGGGGTCCCTGACGGAGAGACTCCCTCTTTAACAGTGGTCCCCTACAGAGAGACGTTCTCCTTAACAGGGGTCACTGACGGAGAGATCCCTCTTTAACAGGGGTCCCTGACAGAGAGACTCCCTCTTTAACAGGTGTCCCTGACGGGGAGACTCCCTCTTTAACAGGGGTCCCTGACAGAGAGACTCCCTCTTTAACAGGTGTCCATGATAGAGAGACTCATTCTTTAACAGGGCTCCCTGACGGAGAGACTCCCTCTTTAACAGGGGTCCCTGACGGAGAGACTCCCTCTTTAACAGGGGTCCCTGATGGAGAGACTCCCTCTTTAACAGGGGTCCCTGACGGAGAGACTCCCTCTTTAATAGGGGTCCCTGACGGATAGACTCCCTCTTTAACAGGGGTCCCTGACGGAGAGACTCTTTCTTTAACAGTGATTCCGTACGGAGAAACTCCCTCTTTAACAGGGGTCCCTGACGGAGAGAATCCCTCTTTAACAGGGGTCCCTCACCGAGAGACTCCCTCTTTAAAAGTGTCCCTGATGGAGAGACTCCCTCTTCAACAGGGGTCCCTGACGGAGAGATTCCCTCTTTAACAGGGGTCCCCGACGGAGAGACTCCCTCTTTAACAAGGGTCCCTGACGGAGAGACTCCCTCTTTAACAGGGGTCCCTCACCGAGAGACTCCCTCTTTAACAGTGTCCCTGACGGAGAGACTCCCTCTTCAACAGGGGTCCCTGACGGAGAGATTCCCTCTTTAACAGGGGTCCCCGACGGAGAGACTCCCTCTTTAACAGGGGTCCCTGAAGGAGAGACGCCCTATTTAACAGGGGTCCCTGACGGAGAGACTCCCTCTTTAACAGGGGTCCCTGACGGAGAGACACCCTCTTTAACAGGGGTCCCAGATGGAGAGACACCCTCATTAACAAAGGTCCCTGACGGAGAGAATCCCTCTTTAACAGGGGTCCCTGACGGAGAGACACCCTCTTTAACAGGGGTCCCTGACGGAGAGACTCCATCTTTAACAGGGGTCCCTGACGGAGAGACTCCCTCTTTAACAGGGGTCCCTGATGGAGAGACTCCCTCTTTAACAGGGGTCCCTGAAGGAGAGACACCCTATTTAACAGGGGTCCCTGACGGAGAGACTCCCTCTTTAACAGGGGTCCCTGACGGAGAGACACCCTCTTTAACAGGGGTCCCTGACGGAGAGACTCCCTCTTTAATAGGGGTCCCTGACGGAGAGACTCCCTCTTTAACAGGGGTCCCTGACGGAGAGACTCTTTCTTTAACAGTGATTCCTTACGGAGAAACTCCCTCTTTAACAGGGGTCCCTGACGGAGAGACTCCCTCTTTAACAGGGGTCCCTCACCGAGAGACTCCCTCTTTAACAGTGTCCCTGACGGAGAGACTCCCTCTTCAACAGGGGTCCCTGACGGAGAGATTCCCTCTTTAACAGGGGTCCCCGACGGAGAGACTCCCTCTTTAACAGGGGTCCCTGAAGGAGAGACGCCCTATTTAACAGGGGTCCCTGACGGAGAGACTCCCTCTTTAACAGGGGTCCCTGACGGAGAGACACCCTCTTTAACAGGGGTCCCAGACGGAGAGACACCCTCATTAACAAAGGTCCCTGACGGAGAGACTCCCTCTTTAACAGGGGTCCCTGACGGAGAGACACCCTCTTTAACAGGGGTCCCTGACGGAGAGACTCCATCTTTAACAGGGGTCCCTGACGGAGAGACTCCCTCTTTAACAGGGGTCCCTGACGGAGAGACTCCCTCTTTAACAGGGGTCCCTGAAGGAGAGACACCCTATTTAACAGGGGTCCCTGACGGAGAGACTCCCTCTTTAACAGGGGTCCCTGACGGAGAGACACCCTCTTTAACAGGGGTCCCTGACGGAGAGACTCCATCTTTAACAGGGGTCCCTGACGGAGAGACTCCCTCTTCAACAGGGGTCCCTGACGGAGAGATTCCCTCTTTAACAGGGGTCCCCGACGGAGAGACTCCCTCTTTAACAGGGGTCCCTGAAGGAGAGACGCCCTATTTAACAGGGGTCCCTGACGGAGAGACTCCCTCTTTAACAGGGGTCCCTGACGGAGAGACACCCTCTTTAACAGGGGTCCCAGACGGAGAGACACCCTCATTAACAAAGGTCCCTGACGGAGAGACTCCCTCTTTAACAGGGGTCCCTGACGGAGAGACACCCTCTTTAACAGGGGTCCCTGACGGAGAGACTCCATCTTTAACAGGGGTCCCTGACGGAGAGACTCCCTCTTTAACAGGGGTCCCTGACGGAGAGACTCCCTCTTTAACAGGGGTCCCTGAAGGAGAGACACCCTATTTAACAGGGGTCCCTGACGGAGAGACTCCCTCTTTAACAGGGGTCCCTGACGGAGAGACACCCTCTTTAACAGGGGTCCCTGACGGAGAGACACCCTCTTTAACAGGGGTCCCTGACGGAGAGACTCCCTCTTTAACAGTGTCCCTGACCGATAGACTCCCTCTTTAAAAGGGGTCCCTGATGGAGAGACTCCCTCTTTAACAAGGGTCCCTGAAGGAGAGACTCCCTCTTTAACAGGGGTCCCTGACGGAGAGACTCCCTCTTTAACAGGGGTCCCTGACGGAATGACTCCTTCTTTAACAGGGGTCCCTGACGGAGAGACTCCCTCTTTAACAGGGGTCCCTGAAGGAATGACTCCCTCTTTAACAGGGGTCCCTGACGGGGAGACTCCCTCTTTAACAGGGGTCCCTGACGGAGAGATTCTCTCTTTAACAGGGGTCCCTGATGGAGAGACTCCCTCTTTAACAGGTTCCCTGACAGAGAGACACCCTCTTTAACAGGGGTCCCTGACGGAGAGACTCCCTCTTTAACCGTGGTCCCCTACAGAGAGACGTTCTCCTTAACAGGGGTCACTGACGGGGAGACTCCCTCTTTAACAGGGGTCCCTGACAGAGAGACTCCCTCTTTAACAGGGGTCCCTGACGGAGAGACTCCCTCTTTAACAGGGGTCCCTGACGGAGAGACTCCCTCTTTAACAGGGGTCCCTGACGGAGAGACTCCCTCTTTAACAGTGGTCCCCTACGCAGAGACGTCCTCCTTAACAGGGGTCCCTGACGGAGAGAATCCCTCTTTAACAGGGGTCTCTGACAGAGAGACTCCCTCTTTAACAGGGGTCCCAGACGGAGAGACTTCGTCTTTAACGGAGGGTCCCTGACGGAGAGACTCCCTCTTTAACAGGGGTCCCTGACGGAGAGACTCCCTCTTTAACAGGGGTCCCTGACGGAGAGAATCCCTCTTTAACAGGGGTCCCTGACGGAGAGACTTCCTCTTTAACAGGGATCCCTGACGGAGAGACTCACTCTTTAACAGGGCTCCCTGACGGGGAGGCTCCCTCTTTAACAGGGGTCCCTGACGGAGAGACTCCCTCTTTAACAGGGGTCCCTGACGGAGAGACACCCTCTTTAACAGGGGACCTTGACGGAGACACTCCCTCTTTAACAGGGGTCCCTGACGGAGAGACTCCCTCTTTAACAGGGGTCCCTGACGGAGAGACTCTCACTTTAACAGTGGTCCCTGATGGAGAGACTCCCTCTTTAACAGGGGACTCTGACGGAGAAACTCCCTCTTTAACAGGGGTCCCTAATGGAGAGACTCCCTCTTTAACAGGGGTCCCTGACGGAGAGACTCCCTCTTTAACAGGGGTCCCTGACGGAGAGACTCCCTCTTTAACAGGGGTCCCTGACGGAGAGACTCCCTCTTTAACAGGGGTCCCTGACGGAATGACTCCTTCTTTAAGAGGGGTCCCTGACGGAGAGACTGCCTCTTTAAGAGGGGTCCCTGACGGAATGACTCCCTCTTTAACAGGGGTCCCTGACGGAGACACTCCCTCTTTAACAGGTGTCCCTGACGGAGAGACTCTCTCTTTAACAGTGTCCCTGACGGAGAGACTCCCTCTTTAACAGGGGTCCCTGAAGGAGAGACGCCCTATTTAACAGTGGTCCCCGACGGAGAGACACCCTCTTTAACAGGGGTCCCTGACGGAGAGACACCCTCTTTAACAGGGGTCCCAGACGGAGAGACACCCTCATTAACAAAGGTCCCTGACGGAGAGAATCCCTCTTTAACAGGGGTCCCTGACGGAGAGACACCCTCTTTAACAGGGGTCCCTGACGGAGAGACTCCATCTTTAACAGGGGTCCCTGACGGAGAGACTCCCTCTTTAACAGGGGTCCCTGATGGAGAGACTCCCTCTTTAACAGGGGTCCCTGAAGGAGAGACACCCTCTTTAACAGGGTTCCCTGACGGGGAGACTCCCTCTTTAACAGGGGACCCTGACGGAGAGACTCCCTCTTTAACAGGGGTCCCTGACGGGGAGGCTCCCTCTTTAACAGGGGTCCCTGACGGAGAGACTCCCTCTTTAACAGGGGACCCTGACGGAGAGACTCCCTCTTTAACAGGGGTCCCTGATGGAGAGACTCTCACTTTAACAGTGTTCCCTGACGGAGAGACTCCCTCTTTAACAGGGGACCCTGATGGAGACACTCCCTCTTTAACAGGGGTCCCTGACGGAGAGACTCCCTCTTTAACAGGGCTCCCTTTCGGAGAGACTCCCTCTTTAACAGAGGTCCCTGACGGAGAGACTCCCTCTTTAACAGGGGTCCCTGACGGAGAGACTCCCTCTTTAACGGGGGACCCAGACGGAGAGACTTCCTCTTTAACGGAGGGTCCATGACGGAGAGACTCCCTCTTTAACAGTGTCCCTGACGGAGAGACTACCTCTTTAACAGAGGTCCCTGACGGAGAGACTCCCTCTTTAACAGGGGTCCCTGACGGAATGACTCCCTCTTTAAGAGGGGTCCCTGACGGGGAGACTCCCTCTTTAACAGGGGTCCCTGACGGAGAGACTCTCTCTTTAACAGGGGTCCCTGACGGAGAGACTCCCTCTTTAACTGGGGTCCCTGACAGAGAGACTCTTTCTTTAACAGGGGTCCCTGACGGAGAGAATCCCTCTTTAACAGGGGTCCCTGATGGAGAGACTCCCTCTTTAACAGGGGACCCTGACGGAGAGACTCCCTCTTTAACAGGGGTCCCTGACGGAGAGACTCCCTCTTTAACAGGGGTCCCTGATGGAGAGACTCCCTCTTTAACAGGTTCCCTGACGGAGAGACACCCTCTTTAACAGGGGTCCCTGACGGAGAGACTCCCTCTTTAACAGTGGTCCCCTACAGAGAGACGTTCTCCTTAACAGGGGTCACTGACGGAGAGACTCCCTCTTTAACAGGGGTCCCTGACAGAGAGACTCCCTCTTTAACAGGTGTCCCTGACGGGGAGACTCCCTCTTTAACAGGGGTCCCTGACAGAGAGACTCCCTCTTTAACAGGTGTCCATGATAGAGAGACTCATTCTTTAACAGGGCTCCCTGACGGAGAGACTCCCTCTTTAACAGGGGTCCCTGACGGAGAGACTCCCTCTTTAACAGGGGTCCCTGATGGAGAGACTCCTTCTTTAACAGGGGTCCCTGACGGAGAGACTCCCTCTTTAATAGGGGTCCCTGACGGATAGACTCCCTCTTTAACAGGGGTCCCTGACGGAGAGACTCTTTCTTTAACAGTGATTCCTTACGGAGAAACTCCCTCTTTAACAGGGGTCCCTGACGGAGAGAATCCCTCTTTAACAGGGGTCCCTCACCGAGAGACTCCCTCTTTAAAAGTGTCCCTGATGGAGAGACTCCCTCTTCAACAGGGGTCCCTGACGGAGAGATTCCCTCTTTAACAGGGGTCCCCGACGGAGAGACTCCCTCTTTAACAAGGGTCCCTGACGGAGAGACTCCCTCTTTAACAGGGGTCCCTCACCGAGAGACTCCCTCTTTAACAGTGTCCCTGACGGAGAGACTCCCTCTTCAACAGGGGTCCCTGACGGAGAGATTCCCTCTTTAACAGGGGTCCCCGACGGAGAGACTCCCTCTTTAACAGGGGTCCCTGAAGGAGAGACGCCCTATTTAACAGGGGTCCCTGACGGAGAGACTCCCTCTTTAACAGGGGTCCCTGACGGAGAGACACCCTCTTTAACAGGGGTCCCAGATGGAGAGACACCCTCATTAACAAAGGTCCCTGACGGAGAGAATCCCTCTTTAACAGGGGTCCCTGACGGAGAGACACCCTCTTTAACAGGGGTCCCTGACGGAGAGACTCCATCTTTAACAGGGGTCCCTGACGGAGAGACTCCCTCTTTAACAGGGATCCCTGATGGAGAGACTCCCTCTTTAACAGGGGTCCCTGAAGGAGAGACACCCTATTTAACAGGGGTCCCTGACGGAGAGACTCCCTCTTTAACAGGGGTCCCTGACGGAGAGACACCCTCTTTAACAGGGGTCCCTGACGGAGAGACTCCCTCTTTAATAGGGGTCCCTGACGGAGAGACTCCCTCTTTAACAGGGGTCCCTGACGGAGAGACTCTTTCTTTAACAGTGATTCCTTACGGAGAAACTCCCTCTTTAACAGGGGTCCCTGACGGAGAGACTCCCTCTTTAACAGGGGTCCCTCACCGAGAGACTCCCTCTTTAACAGTGTCCCTGACGGAGAGACTCCCTCTTCAACAGGGGTCCCTGACGGAGAGATTCCCTCTTTAACAGGGGTCCCCGACGGAGAGACTCCCTCTTTAACAGGGGTCCCTGAAGGAGAGACGCCCTATTTAACAGGGGTCCCTGACGGAGAGACTCCCTCTTTAACAGGGGTCCCTGACGGAGAGACACCCTCTTTAACAGGGGTCCCAGACGGAGAGACACCCTCATTAACAAAGGTCCCTGACGGAGAGACTCCCTCTTTAACAGGGGTCCCTGACGGAGAGACACCCGCTTTAACAGGGGTCCCTGACGGAGAGACTCCATCTTTAACAGGGGTCCCTGACGGAGAGACTCCCTCTTTAACAGGGGTCCCTGACGGAGAGACTCCCTCTTTAACAGGGGTCCCTGAAGGAGAGACACCCTATTTAACAGGGGTCCCTGACGGAGAGACTCCCTCTTTAACAGGGGTCCCTGACGGAGAGACACCCTCTTTAACAGGGGTCCCTGACGGAGAGACACCCTCTTTAACAGGGGTCCCTGACGGAGAGACTCCCTCTGTAACAGGGGTCCCTGACGGAGAGGCACCCTCTTTAACAGGGGTCCCTGACGGAGAGACACCCTCTTTAACAGGGTTCCCTGACGGGGAGACTCCCTCTTTAACAGGGGACCCTGACGGAGAGACTCCCTCTTTAACAGGGGTCCCTGACGGGGAGGCTCCCTCTTTAACAGGGGTCCCTGACGGAGAGACTCCCTCTTTAACAGGGGACCCTGACGGAGAGACTCCCTCTTTAACAGGGGTCCCTGATGGAGAGACTCTCACTTTAACAGTGTTCCCTGACGGAGAGACTCCCTCTTTAACAGGGGACCCTGATGGAGACACTCCCTCTTTAACAGGGGTCCCTGACGGAGAGACTCCCTCTTTAACAGGGCTCCCTTTCGGAGAGACTCCCTCTTTAACAGAGGTCCCTGACGGATAGACTCCCTCTTTAACAGGGGTCCCTGACGGAAGACTCCCTCTTTAACAGGGTCCCTGACGGAGAGAATCCCTCTTTAACAGGGGTCCCTGACAGAGAGACTCCATCTTTAACAGTGGTCCCAGACGGAGATACTCCCTCTTTAACAGGGGACCCTGACGGAGACACTCCCTCTTTAACAGGGGTCCCAGACGGGGAGACTCCCTCTTTAACAGGGGTCCCTGACGGAGCGACTCCCTCTTTAACAGAGGTCCCTGACGGAGAGACTCCCTCTTCAACAGGGGTCCCTGACGGAGAGACTCCCTCTTTAACAGGGTCCCTGACGGAGAGAATCCCTCTTTAACAGGGGTCCCTGACAGAGAGACTCGCTCTTTAACAGGGGTCCCTGACGGAGAGACTCCCTCTTTAACAGGGGTCCCTGACGGAGAGACTCCCTCTTTAACAGGGGTCCCTGACGGAGAGACTCCCTCTTTAACAGGGGTCCCTGACTGAGAGATTCACTCTTTAACAGGGGTCCCTGACGGAGAGACTCCCTCTTTAACAGGAGTCCCGGATGGAGGGACTACCTCTTTAACAGGGGACCCGACGGAGAGAATCCATCATTAACAGGGGTCCTTGACGGAGAGACTCCCTCTATAACAGGGGTCCCTGACGGAGAGATTCCCCCCTTAACAGGGGTCCCTGACGGAGAGACTCCCTCTTTAACAGGGGTCCCTGACGGAGAGACTCCCTCTTTAACAGGGGTCCCTGACGGAGAGACTCCCTCTTTAACAGGGGTCCCTGAGGGAGAGACTCCCTCTTTAACAGTGTCCCTGACCGATAGACTCCCTCTTTAAAAGGGGTCCCTGATGGAGAGACTCCCTCTTTAACAAGGGTCCCTGAAGGAGAGACACCCTCTTTAACAGGGGTCCCTGACGGAGAGACACCCTCTTTAACAGGGGTCCCTGACGGAGAGACTCCCTCTGTAACAGGGGTCCCTGACGGAGAGGCACCCTCTTTAACAGGGGTCCCTGACGGAGAGACACCCTCTTTAACAGGGTTCCCTGACGGGGAGACTCCCTCTTTAACAGGGGAGCCTGACGGAGAGACTCCCTCTTTAACAGGGGTCCCTGACGGGGAGGCTCCCTCTTTAACAGGGGTCCCTGACGGAGAGACTCCCTCTTTAACAGGGGACCCTGACGGAGAGACTCCCTCTTTAACAGGGGTCCCTGATGGAGAGACTCTCACTTTAACAGTGTTCCCTGACGGAGAGACTCCCTCTTTAACAGGGGACCCTGATGGAGACACTCCCTCTTTAACAGGGGTCCCTGACGGAGAGACTCCCTCTTTAACAGGGCTCCCTTTCGGAGAGACTCCCTCTTTAACAGAGGTCCCTGACGGAGAGACTCCCTCTTTAACAGGGGTCCCTGACGGAAGACTCCCTCTTTAACAGGGTCCCTGACGGAGAGAATCCCTCTTTAACAGGGGTCCCTGACAGAGAGACTCCATCTTTAACAGTGGTCCCAGACGGAGATACTCCCTCTTTAACAGGGGACCCTGACGGAGACACTCCCTCTTTAACAGGCGTCCCAGACGGGGAGACTCCCTCTTTAACAGGGGTCCCTGACGGAGCGACTCCCTCTTTAACAGAGGTCCCTGACGGAGAGACTCCCTCTTCAACAGGGGTCCCTGACGGAGAGACTCCCTCTTTAACAGGGTCCCTGACGGAGAGAATCCCTCTTTAACAGGGGTCCCTGACAGAGAGACTCGCTCTTTAACAGGGGTCCCTGACGGAGAGACTCCCTCTTTAACAGGGGTCCCTGACGGAGAGACTCCCTCTTTAACAGGGGTCCCTGACGGAGAGACTCCCTCTTTAACAGGGGTCCCTGACTGAGAGATTCACTCTTTAACAGGGGTAACTGACGGAGAGACTCCCTTGTTAACAGGGGTCCCTGACGGAGATACTCCCTCGTTAACAGGTGTCCCTGACGGAGAGACTCCCTCTTTAACAGGGGTCCATGACGGAGAGACTCCCTCTTTAACAGGAGTCCCGGATGGAGGGACTACCTCTTTAACAGGGGACCCGACGGAGAGAATCCATCATTAACAGGGGTCCTTGACGGAGAGACTCCCTCTATAACAGGGGTCCCTGACGGAGAGATTCCCCCCTTAACAGGGGTCCCTGACGGAGAGACTCCCTCTTTAACAGGGGTCCCTGACGGAGAGACTCCCTCTTTAACAGGGGTCCCTGACGGAGAGACTCCCTCTTTAACAGGGGTCCCTGAGGGAGAGACTCCCTCTTTAACAGTGTCCCTGACCGATAGACTCCCTCTTTAAAAGGGGTCCCTGATGGAGAGACTCCCTCTTTAACAAGGGTCCCTGAAGGAGAGACTCCCTCTTTAACAGGGGTCCCTGACGGAGAGACTCCCTCTTTAACAGGGGTCCCTGACGGAATGACTCCTTCTTTAACAGGGGTCCCTGACGGAGAGACTCCCTCTTTAACAGGGGTCCCTGAAGGAATGACTCCCTCTTTAACAGGGGTCCCTGACGGGGAGACTCCCTCTTTAACAGGGGTCCCTGACGGAGAGATTCTCTCTTTAACAGGGGTCCCTGATGGAGAGACTCCCTCTTTAACAGGTTCCCTGACAGAGAGACACCCTCTTTAACAGGGGTCCCTGACGGAGAGACTCCCTCTTTAACCGTGGTCCCCTACAGAGAGACGTTCTCCTTAACAGGGGTCACTGACGGGGAGACTCCCTCTTTAACAGGGGTCCCTGACAGAGAGACTCCCTCTTTAACAGGGGTCCCTGACGGAGAGACTCCCTCTTTAACAGGGGTCCCTGACGGAGAGACTCCCTCTTTAACAGGGGTCCCTGACGGAGAGACTCCCTCTTTAACAGTGGTCCCCTACGCAGAGACGTCCTCCTTAACAGGGGTCCCTGACGGAGAGAATCCCTCTTTAACAGGGGTCTCTGACAGAGAGACTCCCTCTTTAACAGGGGTCCCAGACGGAGAGACTTCGTCTTTAACGGAGGGTCCCTGACGGAGAGACTCCCTCTTTAACAGGGGTCCCTGACGGAGAGACTCCCTCTTTAACAGGGGTCCCTGACGGAGAGAATCCCTCTTTAACAGGGGTCCCTGACGGAGAGACTTCCTCTTTAACAGGGATCCCTGACGGAGAGACTCACTCTTTAACAGGGCTCCCTGACGGGGAGGCTCCCTCTTTAACAGGGGTCCCTGACGGAGAGACTCCCTCTTTAACAGGGGTCCCTGACGGAGAGACACCCTCTTTAACAGGGGACCTTGACGGAGACACTCCCTCTTTAACAGGGGTCCCTGACGGAGAGACTCCCTCTTTAACAGGGGTCCCTGACGGAGAGACTCTCACTTTAACAGTGGTCCCTGATGGAGAGACTCCCTCTTTAACAGGGGACTCTGACGGAGAAACTCCCTCTTTAACAGGGGTCCCTGATGGAGAGACTCCCTCTTTAACAGGGGTCCCTGACGGAGAGACTCCCTCTTTAACAGGGGTCCCTGACGGAGAGACTCCCTCTTTAACAGGGGTCCCTGACGGAGAGACTCCCTCTTTAACAGGGGTCCCTGACGGAATGACTCCTTCTTTAAGAGGGGTCCCTGACGGAGAGACTGCCTCTTTAAGAGGGGTCCCTGACGGAATGACTCCCTCTTTAACAGGGGTCCCTGACGGAGACACTCCCTCTTTAACAGGTGTCCCTGACGGAGAGACTCTCTCTTTAACAGGTGTCCGTGACGGAGAGACTCCCTCTTTAACAGGGGTCCCTGACGGAGAGACTCCCTCTTTAACGGGGGACCCAGACGGAGAGACTTCCTCTTTAACGGAGGGTCCATGACGGAGAGACTCCCTCTTTAACAGTGTCCCTGACGGAGAGACTCCCTCTTTAACAGAGGTCCCTGACGGAGAGACTCCCTCTTTAACAGGGGTCCCTGACGGAATGACTCCCTCTTTAAGAGGGGTCCCTGACGGGGAGACTCCCTCTTTAACAGGGGTCCCTGACGGAGAGACTCTCTCTTTAACAGGGGTCCCTGACGGAGAGACTCCCTCTTTAACTGGGGTCCCTGACAGAGAGACTCTTTCTTTAACAGGGGTCCCTGACGGAGAGAATCCCTCTTTAACAGGGGTCCCTGATGGAGAGACTCCCTCTTTAACAGGGGACCCTGACGGAGAGACTCCCTCTTTAACAGGGGTCCCTGACGGAGAGACTCCCTCTTTAACAGGGGTCCCTGATGGAGAGACTCCCTCTTTAACAGGTTCCCTGACGGAGAGACACCCTCTTTAACAGGGGTCCCTGACGGAGAGACTCCCTCTTTAACAGTGGTCCCCTACAGAGAGACGTTCTCCTTAACAGGGGTCACTGACGGAGAGACTCCCTCTTTAACAGGGGTCCCTGACAGAGAGACTCCCTCTTTAACAGGTGTCCCTGACAGAGAGACTCCCTCTTTAACAGGTGTCCCTGATAGAGAGACTCATTCTTTAACAGGGGTCCCTGACGGAGAGACTCCCTCTTTAACAGGGGTCCCTGACGGAGAGACTCCCTCTTTAACAGGGGTCCCTGATGGAGAGACTCCCTCTTTAACAGGGGTCCCTGACGGAGAGACTCCCTCTTTAATAGGGGTCCCTGACGGATAGACTCCCTCTTTAACAGGGGTCCCTGACGGAGAGACTCTTTCTTTAACAGTGATTCCTTACGGAGAAACTCCCTCTTTAACAGGGGTCCCTGACGGAGAGAATCCCTCTTTAACAGGGGTCCCTCACCGAGAGACTCCCTCTTTAACAGTGTCCCTGACGGAGAGACTCCCTCTTCAACAGGGGTCCCTGACGGAGAGATTCCCTCTTTAACGGGGGTCCCCGACGGAGAGACTCCCTCTTTAACAAGGGTCCCTGACGGAGAGACTCCCTCTTTAACAGGGGTCCCTCACCGAGAGACTCCCTCTTTAACAGTGTCCCTGACGGAGAGACTCCCTCTTCAACAGGGGTCCCTGACGGAGAGATTCCCTCTTTAACAGGGGTCCCTGACGGAGAGACTCCCTCTTTAACAGGGGTCCCTGAAGGAGAGACGCCCTATTTAACAGTGGTCCCCGACGGAGAGACTCCCTCTTTAACAGGGGTCCCTGACGGAGAGACACCCTCTTTAACAGGGGTCCCAGACGGAGAGACACCCTCATTAACAAAGGTCCCTGACGGAGAGAATCCCTCTTTAACAGGGGTCCCTGACGGAGAGACACCCTCTTTAACAGGGGTCCCTGACGGAGAGACTCCATCTTTAACAGGGGTCCCTGACGGAGAGACTCCCTCTTTAACAGGGGTCCCTGATGGAGAGACTCCCTCTTTAACAGGGGTCCCTGAAGGAGAGACACCCTATTTAACAGGGGTCCCTGACGGAGAGACTCCCTCTTTAACAGGGGTCCCTGACGGAGAGACACCCTCTTTAACAGGGGTCCCTGACGGAGAGACACCCTCTTTAACAGGGGTCCCTGACGGAGAGACTCCCTTTGTAACAGGGGTCCCTGACGGAGAGGCACCCTCTTTAACAGGGGTCCCTGACGGAGAGACACCCACTTTAACAGGGTTCCCTGACGGGGAGACTCCCTCTTTAACAGGGGTCCCTGACGGAGAGACTCCCTCTTTAACAGGGGTCCCTGACGGGGAGGCTCCCTCTTTAACAGGGGTCCCTGACGGAGAGACTCCCTCTTTAACAGGGCTCCCTGACGTGGAGGCTCCCTCTTTAACAGGGGTCCCAGACGCAGAGACTCCCTCTTTAACACGGGACCCTGACGGAGACACTCCCTCTTTAAGAGGGGTCCCTGACGGAGAGACTCTCACTTTAACAGTGGTCCCAGACGGAGATACTCCCTCTTTAACAGGGGACCCTGACGGAGACACTCCCTCTTTAACAGGGATCCCAGACGGGGAGACTCCCTCTTTAACAGGGGTCCCTGACGGAGCGACTCCCTCTTTAACAGAGGTCCCTGACGGAGAGACTCCCTCTTCAACAGGGGTCCCTGACGGAGAGACTACCTCTTTAACAGGGACCCTGACGGAGAGAATCCCTCTTTAACAGGGGTCCCTGACAGAGAGACTCGCTCTTTAACAGGGGTCCCTGACGGAGAGACTCCCTCTTTAACAGGGGTCCCTGACGGAGAGACTCCCTCTTTAACAGGGGTCCCTGACGGAGAGACTCCCTCTTTAACAGGGGTCCCTGACTGAGAGATTCACTCTTTAATAGGGGTCCCTGACGGAGAGACTCCCTTGTTAACAGGGGTCCCTGACGGAGATACTCCCTCCTTAACAGGGGTCCCTGACGGAGAGACTCCCTCTTTAACAGGGGTCCCTGACGGAGAGACTCCCTCTTTAACAGGGGTCCCAGATGGAGGGACTACCTCTTTAACAGGGGACCCGACGGAGAGAATCCATCTTTAACAGGGGTCCTTGACGGAGAGACTCCCTCTATAACAGGGGTCCCTGACGGAGAGATTCCCCCCTTAACAGGGGTCCCTGACGGAGAGACTCCCTCTTTAACAGGGGTCCCTGACGGAGAGACTCCCTCTTTAACAGGGGTCCCTGACGGAGAGACTCCCTCTTTAACAGGGATCCCTGAGGGAGAGACTCCCTCTTTAACAGTGTCCCTGACCGATAGACTCCCTCTTTAAAAGAGGTCCCTGATGGAGAGACTCCCTCTTTAACAAGGGTCCCGGAAGGAGAGACTCCCTCTTTAACAGGGGTCCCTGACGGAGAGACTCCCTCTTTAACAGGGGTCCCTGACGGAATGACTCCTTCTTTAACAGGGGTCCCTGACGTAGAGACTCCCTCTTTAACAGGGGTCCCTGAAGGAATGACTCCCTCTTTAACAGGGGTCCCTGACGGGGAGACTCCCTCTTTAACAGGGGTCCCTGACGGAGAGACTCCCTCTTTAACAGGGGTCCCTGACGGAGAGACTCCCTCTTTAACAGGGGTCCCTGACGGAGAGACTCCCTCTTTAACAGTGGTCCCCTACGCAGAAACGTCCTCCTTAACAGGGGTCCCTGACGGAGAGAATCCCTCTTTAACAGGGGTCCCTGACGGAGAGAATCCCTCTTTAACAGGGGTCCCTGACGGAGAGACTTTCTCTTTAACAGGGATCCCTGACGGAGAGACTCACTCTTTAACAGGGCTCCCTGACGGGGAGGCTCCCTCTTTAACAGGGGTCCCTGACGGAGCGATACCCTCTTTAACAGGGGACCTTGACGGAGACACTCCCTCTTTAACAGGGGTCCCTGACGGAGAGACTCCCTCTTTAACAGGGGTCCCTGACGGAGAGACTCTCACTTTAACAGTGGTCCCTGATGGAGAGACTCCCTCTTTAACAGGGGACTCTGACGGAGAAACTCCCTCTTTAACAGGGGTCCCTGATGGAGAGACTCCCTCTTTAACAGGGGTCCCTGACGGAGAGACTCCCTCTTTAACAGGGGTCCCAGATGGAGGGACTCCATCTTTAACAGGGGTCCCTGACGGAGAGACTCCCTCTTTAACAGGGGTCCCTGACGGAGAGACTCCCTCTTTAACAGGGGTCCCTGACGGAATGACTCCTTCTTTAAGAGGGGTCCCTGACGGAGAGACTCCCTCTTTAAGAGGGGTCCCTGACGGAATGACTCCCTCTTTAACAGGGGTCCCTGACGGATAGACTCCCTCTTTAACAGGGGTCCCTGACGGAGAGTCTCTCTCTTTAACAGGGGTCCGTGACGGAGAGACTCCCTCTTTAACAGGGGTCCCTGACGGAGAGACTCCCCCTTTAACAGGGGTCCCTGACGGAGAGACTCCCTCTTTAACAGGGGTCCCTGACGGAGAGACTCCCTCTTTAACAGGGGTCCCTGACGGAGAGACTCCCTCTTTAACAGGGGTCCCTGACGGAATGACTCCCTCTTTAAGAGGGGTCCCTGACGGGGAGACTCCCTCTTTAACAGGGGTCCCTGACGGAGAGACTCTCTCTTTAACAGGGGTCCCTGACGGAGAGACTCCCTCTTTAACTGGGGTCCCTGACAGAGAGACTCTTTCTTTAACAGGGGTCCCTGACGGAGAGAATCCCTCTTTAACTGGGGTCCCTGATGGAGAGACTCCCTCTTTAACAGGGGACCCTGACGGAGAGACTCCCTCTTTAACAGGGGTCCCTGACGGAGAGACTCCCTCTTTAACAGGGGTCCCTGATGGAGAGACTCCCTCTTTAACAGGTTCCCTGACGGAGAGACACGCTCTTTAACAGGGGTCCCTGACGGAGAGACTCCCTCTTTAACAGTGGTCCCCTACAGAGAGACGTTCTCCTTAACAGGGGTCACTGACGGAGAGACTCCCTCTTTAACAGGGGTCCCAGACAGAGAGACTCCCTCTTTAACAGGTGTCCCTGACGGGGAGACTCCCTCTTTAACAGGGGTCCCTGACAGAGAGACTCCCTCTTTAACAGGGGTCCCTGACAGAGAGACTCCCTCTTTAACAGGGGTCCCTGATGGAGAGACTCCCTCTTTAACAGCGGTCCCTGACGGAGAGACTCCCACTTTAAAAGGGGTCCCTGACGGATAGACTCCCTCTTTAACAGGTGTCCCTGATGGAGAGACTCTTTCTTTAACAGTGATTCCTTACGGAGAAACTCCCTCTTTAACAGGGGTCCCTGACGGAGAGAATCCCTCTTTAACAGGGGTCACTCACCGAGAGACTCCCTCTTTAACAGTGTCCCTGACGGAGATACTCCCTCTTCAACAGGGGTCCCTGACGGAGAGATTCCCTCTTTAACAGGGGTCCCTGACGGCTAGACTCCCTCTTTAACAGGGGTCCCTGACGGAAAGACACCCTCTTTAACAGGCGTCCCAGACGGAGAGACACCCTCATTAACAAAGGTCCCTGACGGAGAGACTCCCTCTTTAACAGGGGTCCCTGACGGAGAGACACCCTCTTCAACAGGGGTCCCTGACGGAGAGACTCCATCTTTAACAGGGGTCCCTGACGGAGAGACTCCCTCTTTAACAGGGGTCCCCGACGGAGAGACTCCCTCTTTAACAGGGGTCCCTGAAGGAGAGACACCCTATTTAACAGGGGTCCCTGACGGAGAGACTCCCTCTTTAACAGGGGTCCCTGAAGGAGAGACACCCTCTTTAACAGGGTTCCCTGACGGGGAGACTCCCTCTTTAACAGGGGTCCCTGACGGAGAGACTCCCTCTTTAACAGGGGTCCCTGACGGGGAGGCTGCCTCTTTAACAGGGGTCCCTGACGGAGAGACTCCCTCTTTAACAGGGGACCCTGACGGAGAGACTCCCTCTTTAACAGGGGTCCCTGATGGAGAGACTCTCACTTTAACAGTGTTCCCTGACGGAGAGACTCCCTCTTTAACAGGGGACCCTGACGGAGAGACTCCCTTTTTAACAGGGCTCCCTTTCGGAGAGACTCCCTCTTTAACAGAGGTCCCTGACGGAAGACTCCCTCTTTAACAGGGGTCCCTGACGGAGAGAATCCCTCTTTAACAGGGTCCCTGACGGAGAGAATCCCTCTTTAACAGGGTTCCCTGACAGAGAGACTCCATCTTTAACAGGGGTCCCTGACTGAGACACTCCCTCGTTAACAGGGGTCCCTGACGGAGATACTCCCTCTTTAACAGGGGTCCCTGACGGAGAGACTCCCTCTTTAACAGGGCTCCCTGACGTGGAGGCTCCCTCTTTAACAGGGGTCCCAGACGCAGAGACTCCCTCTTTAACAGGGGACCCTGACGGAGACACTCCCTCTTTAAGAGGGGTCCCTGACGGAGAGACTCCCTCTTTAACAGGGGTCCCTGACGGAGAGACTCTCACTTTAACAGTGGTCCCAGACGGAGATACTCCCTCTTTAACAGGGGACCCTGACGGAGACACTCCCTCTTTAACAGGGGTCCCAGACGGGGAGACTCCCTCTTTAACAGGGGTCCCTGACGGAGCGACTCCCTCTTTAACAGAGGTCCCTGACGGAGAGACTCCCTCTTCAACAGGGGTCCCTGACGGAGAGACTCCCTCTTTAACAGGGTCCCTGACGGAGAGAATCCCTCTTTAACAGGGGTCCCTGACAGAGAGACTCGCTCTTTAACAGGGGTCCCTGACGGAGAGACTCCCTCTTTAACTGGGGTCCCTGACGGAGAGACTCCCTCTTTAACAGGGGTCCCTGACGGAGAGACTCCCTCTTTAACAGGGGTCCCTGACTGAGAGATTCACTCTTTAACAGGGGTCCCTGACGGAGAGACTCCCTTGTTTACAGGGGTCCCTGACGGAGATACTCCCTCCTTAACAGGGGTCCCTGACGGAGAGACTCCCTCTTTAACAGGGGTCCCTGACGGAGAGACTCCCTCTTTAACAGGGGTCCTGGATGGAGGGACTACCTCTTTAACAGGGGACCCGACGGAGAGAATCCATCTTTAACAGGGGTCCTTGACGGAGAGACTCCCTCTATAACAGGGGTCCCTGACGGAGAGATTCCCCCCTTAACAGGGGTCCCTGACGGAGAGACTCCCTCTTTAACAGGGGTCCCTGACGGAGAGACTCCCTCTTTAACAGGGGTCCCTGACTGAGAGACTCCCTCTTTAACAGGGGTCCCTGAGGGAGAGACTCCCTCTTTAACAGTGTCCCTGACCGATAGACTCCCTCTTTAAAAGGGGTCCCTGATGGAGAGACTCCCTCTTTAACAAGGGTCCCTGAAGGAGAGACTCCCTCTTTAACAGGGGTCCCTGACGGAGAGACTCCCTCTTTAACAGGGGTCCCTGACGGAGAGACTCCCTCTTTAACAGGGGTCCCTGAACGAATGACTCCCTCTTTAACAGGGGTCCCTGACGGGGAGACTCCCTCTTTAACAGGGGTCCCTGACGGAGAGACTCTCTCTTTAACAGGGGTCCGTGACGGAGAGACTCCCTCTTTAACAGGGGTCCATGACGGAGAGACTCCCTCTTTAACAGGGGTCCCAGACGGAGAGACTTCCTCTTTAACGGAGGGTCCCTGAGGGAGAGACTCCCTCTTTTACAGTGTCCCTGACGGAGAGACTCCCTCTTTAACAGGGGTCCCGGACGGAATGACTCCCTCTTTAACTGGGGTCCCAGACGGGGAGACTCCCTCTTTAACAGGGGTCCCTGACGGAGAGACTCTCTCTTTAACAGGGGTCCCTGACGGAGAGACTCCCTCCTTAACAGGGGTCCCTGAACAGAGAGACTCTTTCTTTAACAGGGGTCCCTGACGGAGAGACTCCCTCTTTAACAGGGGTCCCTGACGGAGAGACTCCCTCTTTAACAGGGGACCCTGAAGGAGAGACTCCCTCTTTAACAGGGGTCCCTGACGGAGAGACTCCCTCTTTAACAGGGGTCCCTGACGGAGAGACTCCCTCTTTAACAGGGGTCCCTGACGGAGAGACTCCCTCTTTAACAGTGGTCCCCTACGCAGAGACGTCCTCCTTAACAGGGGTCCCTGACGGAGAGAATCCCTCTTTAACAGGGGTCCCTGACAGAGAGACTCCCTCTTTAACAGGGGTCCCAGACGGAGAGACTTCGTCTTTAACGGAGGGTCCCTGACGGAGGGACTACCTCTTTAACGGGGGTCCCGGACGGAGAGACTCCCTCTTTAACAGGGGTCCCCGACGGAGAGACTCCCTCTTTAACAGGGGTCCCTGACGGAGAGACTCCGTCTTTAACAGGGGTCCCAGACGGAGAGACTCACTCTTTAACAGGGGTCCCTGACGGAGAGACTCCATCTTTAACAGGGGTCCCAGACGGAGAAACTCCCTCTTTAACAGGGGTCCCTGACGGAGAGACTCTCTCTTTAACGGAGGGTCCCTGATGGAGAGACTCCCTCTTTAACAGGGGTCCCTGACGGAGAGACACCCTCTTTAACAGGGGTCCCCGACGGAGAGACTCCCTCTTTAACAGGGGTCCCTGACGGAGAGACTCCCTCTTTAACAGGGGTCCCCGACGGAGAGACTCCCTCGTTAAAAGGGGTCCATGACGGAGAGTCTCCCTCGTTAACAGGGGTCCCTGACGGAGAGACTCCCTCTTTAACAGGTGTCCCTGACGGAGAGACTCCCTCTTTAACAGGGGTCCCTGACGGAGAGACTCCCTCTTTAACAGGGGTCCCTGACGGAGAGACTCCCTCGTTAACAGGGGTCCCTGACGGAGAGACTCCCTCGTTAACAGGGGTCCCTGACGGAGAGACTCCCTCTTTAACAGGGGTTCCTGACCGAGAGACTCCCTCTTTAACAGGGGTCCCTGACCGAGAGACACCCTCTTTAACAGGGGTCCCTGACAGAGAGACTCCCTCTTTAACAGGGGTCCCTAACGGAGAGACACCCTCTTTAACATGGGTCCCTGACGGAGAGACTCCCTCTTTAACAGGGGTCTCTGACGGAGAGACTCCCTCGTTAACAGGGGTCCCTGATGGAGAGACATCCTCTTTAACAGGGGTCCCTGACGGAGAGACTCCTCGTTAACAGGGGTCCCTGACGGAGATACTCCCTCTTTAACAGGGGTCCCTGACGGAGAGACTCCCACTTTAACTGGGGTCCCGGATGGAGGGACTCCCTCTTTAACAGGGGTCCCCGACGGAGAGAATCCCTCTTTAACAGGGGTCCTTGACGGAGAGTCTCCCTCTTTAACAGGGGTCCCTGACGGAGAGACTCCCTCTTTAACAGTGTCCCTGACGGAATGACTCCCTCTTTAACATGGGTCCCTGACGGAGAGACTCTCTCTTTAACAGGGGTCGGTGACTGAGAGACTCCCTCTTTAACAGTGTCCCTGACGGAATGACTCCCTCTTTAACTGGGGTCCCTGATGGAGAGACTCCCTCTTTAACAGGGGTCCCAGACGGAGAGACTTCCCCTTTAACGGAGGGTCCCTGACGGAGAGACTCCCTCTTCAACAGTGTCCCTGACGGAGAGACTCCCTCTTTAACAGGGGTCCCTGACGGAATGACTCCCTCTTCAACAGGGGTCCCTAACGGAGAGACTCCCTCGTTAACAGGTGTCCCTAACGGAGAGACTCTCTCTTTAACAGGGGTCCCTGACGGAGAGACTCCCTCCTTAACAGGGGTCCCTGACAGAGAGACTCTTTCTTTAACAGGGGTCCCTGACGGAGTGACTCCCTCTTTAACAGGGGACCCTGACGGAGAGACTCCCTCCTTAACAGGTGTCCCTGACGGAGTGACTCCCTCTTTAACTGGGGTCCCTGATGGAGAGACTCCCTCTTTAACAGGTTCCCTGACGGAGAGACTCCCTCTTTAACAGGGGTTCCTGACGGAGAGACTCCCTCTTTAACAGTGGTCCCCTACAGAGAGACGTCTTCCTTAACAGGGGTACCTGAAGGAGAGATTCCCTCTTTAACAGGGGTCCCTGACAGAGAGGCTCCCTCTTTAACAGGTGTCCCTGACGGAGAGACTCCCTCTTTAACAGGGGTCGCTGACGGAGAGAATCCCTCTTTAACAGGGGTGTCCGACGGAGAGACTCCCTCTTTAACAGGGTCCCTGACGGAGAGACTCCCTCTTTAACAGGGGTCACCGACGGAGAGACTCCCTCTTTAACAGTGGTCCCTGACGGAGAGACTCCCTCTTTAACAGCGGTCCCAGACGGAGAGCCTCCCTCTTTAACAGGGGTCTCTGACGGAGTGACTCCCTCGTTAACAGGGGTCCCTGACGGAGAGACTCCCTCGTTAACAGGGATCCCTGACGGAGAGACTCCCTCGTTAACAGGGGTCCCTGACGGAGAGACTCACTCTTTAACAGGGTTCCCTGACGGAGAGACTCCCTCTTTAACAGGGGTCCCTGACCGAGGGACTCCCTCTTTAACAGGGGTCCCTGACCGAGAGACACCCTCTTTAACAGGGTCCCTGACGGAGAGACTCCCTCTTTAACAGGGGTCCCTGACGGAGAGACACCCTCTTTAACATGGGTCCCTGACGGAGAGACTCCCTCTTTAACAGGGGTCCCTGACGGAGAGACTCCCTCTTTAACAGGGGTCCCTGATGGAGAGACATCCTCTTTAACAGGGGTCCCTGACGGAGAGAATACCTCTTTAACAGGGGTCCCTGACAGAGAGACTCGCTCTTTAACAGGGGTCCCGACGGAGAGAGTCCCTCGTTAACAGGGGTCCCTGACGGAGATACTCCCACTTTAACAGGGGTCCCTGACGGAGAGAATCCCTCTTTAACAGGGGTCCCTGATGGAGTTACTCCCTCTTTAACAGGTGTCCCTGACGGAGAGACTCCCCTTTTAACAGGGGTCCCTGACAGAGAGACTCCCTCTTTAACAGGCGTCCCTGACGGAGAGACTCCCTCTTTAACAGGGGTCCCTGACAGAGAGAATCCCTCTTTAACAGGGGTCCCTGACGGAGAGACTCCCTCTTTAACAGGGGTCCCTGACGGAGACATTCACTCCTTAACAGGGGTCCCTGACGGAGAGACTCCCTCTTTAACAGGGGTCCCTGACGGAGAGACTCCCTCTTTAAGAGGGGTCCCGGAAGGAGGGACTCCCTCTTTTACAGGGGTCCCGGACGGAGAGAATCCCTCTTTAACAGGGGTCCTTGACGGAGAGACTCCCTCTTTAACAGGGGTCCCTGACGGAGAGACTCCCACTTTAACAGGGGTCCCTGACGGAGAGACTCCCTCTTTAACAGGGGTCCCTGACGGAGAGACTCCCTCTTAAACAGGGGTCCCCGACGGAGAGAATCCTTCTTTAACAGGGGTCCTTGACGGAGAGACTCCCTCTTTAACAGGGGTCCCTGACGGAGAGACTCTCTCTTTAACAGGGTTCCATGACGGAGAGACTCCCTCTTTAACAGGGGTCCCTGACGGAATGAGTCCCTCTTTAACCGGGGTCCCTTACGGGGAGACTCCCTCTTTAACAGGGTTCCCTGACGGAGAGACTCCCTCTTTAACAGGGGTCCCTGACGGAGAGACTCCCTCTTTAACAGTGTCCCTGACGGAGAGAATCCCTCTTTAACAGGGGTCCCTGACGGAATGACTCCCTCTTTAACAGGGGTCCCTGACGGGGAGACTCCCTCTTTAACAGGGGACCCTAACGGACAGACTCTCTCTTTAACAGGGGTCCCTGACGGAGAGACTCCCTCCTTAACAGGGGTCCCTGACAGAGAGACTCTTTCTTTAACAGGGGTCCCTGACGGAGAGACTCCCTCTTTAACAGGGGTCCCTGAAGGAGAGAATCCCTCTTTAACAGGGGACCCTGACGGAGAGGCTCCCTCTTTAACAGGTGTCCCTGACGGAGAGACTCCCTCTTTTACAGGGGTCCCTGATGGAGAGACTCCCTCTTTAACAGGGGTCCCCTACAGAGTGACGTCCTCCTTAACAGGGGTACCTGAAGGAGAGACTCCCTCTTTAACAGGGGTCCCTGACGGAGAGACGCCCTCTTTAACAGTGGTCCCTGACGGAGAGACTCCTTCATTAACAGGGGTCCCCGACGGAGAGACTCCCTCTTTAACAGGGGTCCCTGACGGAGAGTCTCCCTCTTTAACAGGGGTCCCCGACGGAGAGACTCCCTCTTAAACAGTGGTCCCTGACGGAGAGACTCCCTCTTTAACAGGGGTCCCTGACGGAGAGTCTCCCATCTTTAACAGGGGTCTCTGACGGAGTGACTCCCTCGTTAACAGGGGTCCCGGACGGAGAGACTCCCTCGTTAACAGGGGTCCCTGACGGAGAGACTCACTCTTAAACAGGGTTCCCTGACGGAGAGACTGCCTGTTTAACAGGGGTTCCTGACGGAGAGACTCCCTCTTTAACAGGGGTCCCTGATGGAGAGACATCCTCTTTAACAGGGGTCCCTGACGGAGAGAATCCCTCTTTAACAGGGGTCCCTGACAGAGAGACTCGCTCTTTAACAGGGGTCCCGACGGAGAGACTCCCTCGTTAACAGGGGTCCCTGACGGAGATACTCCCTCTTTAACAGGGGTCCCTGACGGAGAGAATCCCTCTTTAACAGGGGTCCCTGATGGAGGGACTTCCTCTTTAACAGGGGTCCCTGACGGAGAGACTCCCTCTTTAACAGGGGTCCTTGACGGAGAGACTCCCCTTTTAACAGGGGTCCCTGACAGAGAGACTCCCTCTTTAACAGGGGTCCCTGACGGAGAGACTCCCTCTTTAGCAGTGGTCCCTGACAGAGAGACTCCCTCTTTAACAGGGGTCCCTGACGGAGAGACTCCCTCTTTAACAGGGGTCACTGACGGAGATACTCCCTCCTTAACAGGGGTCCCTGACGGAGAGACTCCCTCTTTAACAGGGTTCCCTGACGGAGAGACTCCCTCTTTAACAGGGGTCCCGGAAGGAGGGACTCCCTCTTTAACAGGGGTCCCGGAAGGAGGGACTCCCTCTTTTACAGGGGTCCCCGACGGAGAGAATCCCTCTTTAACAGGGGTCCTTGACGGAGAGACTCCCTCTTTAACAGGGGTCCCTGACGGAGAGACTCCCTCTTTAACAGGGGTCCCTGACGGAGAGAATCCCTCATTTACAGGGGTCCCTGACGGAGAGACTCCCTCTTTAACAGGGGTCCCGGATGGAGGGACTGCCTCGTTAAAAGGGGTCCCTGACGGAGAGACATCCTCTTTAACAGGGGTCCTTGACGGAGAGACTCCCTCTTTAACAGGGGTCCCTGACGGAGAGACTCTCTCTTTAACAGGGGTCCCTGACGGAATGACTCCTTCTTTAACCGGGGTCCTTGACGGGGAGACTCCCTCTTTAACAGGGGTCCCTGACGGAGAGACTCTCTCTTTAACAGGGGTCCGTGACGGAGAGACTCCCTCTTTAACTGGGGTCCCAGACGGAGAGACTCCCTCTTTATCAGGGGTACCAGACGGAGAGACTTCCTCTTTAACGGAGGGTCCCTGATGGAGAGACTCCCTCTTTAACAGGGGTCCCTGACGGAATGACTCCCTCTTTAACAGGGGTCCCTGACGGGGAGACTCCCTCTTTAACAGGGGTCCCTAACGGAGAGACTCTCTCTTTAACAGGGGTCCCTGAGGGAGAGACTCCCTCTTTAACAGGGGTCCCTGACGGAGAGACTCCCTCTTTAACAGGGGTCCCTGAAGGAGAGACTCCCTCTTTAACAGGGGACCCTGACGGAGAGACTCCCTCTTTAACAGGTGTCCCTGACGGAAAGACTAACTCTTTAACAGGGGTCCCTGATGGAGAGACTCCCTCTTTAACAGGTTCCCTGACGGAGAGACTCCCTCTTTAACAGGGGACCCTGACGGAGAGACTCCCTCTTTAACAGTGGTCCCCTACAGAGAGACGTCCTCCTTAACAGGGGTACCTGAAGGAGAGTCTCCCTCTTTAACAGGTGTCCTGACAGAGTGACTCCCTCTTTAACAGGTGTCCCTGACGGAAAGACAACCTCTTTATCAGGGGTACCAGACGGAGAGACTCCCTCTTTAACGGAGGGTCCCTGATGGAGAGACTCCCTCTTTAACAGGGGTCCCTGACGGAATGACTCCCTCTTTAACAGGGGTCCCTGACGGGGAGACTCCCTCTTTAACAGGTGTCCCTGACGGAAAGACAACCTCTTTAACAGGGGTCCCTGACGGGGAGACTCCCTCTTTAACAGGGGTCCCTGACGGAGAGACTCCCTCTTTAACAGGGGTCCCTGACGGAGAGACACCCTCTTTAACTGGGGTCCCTGACGGAGAGACTCCCTCTTTAAAAGCGGTCCATGATGGAGAGACTCCCTCTTTAACAGGTTCCCTGACGGAGAGACTCCCTCTTTAACAGGGGTCCCTGATGGAGAGACTCCCTCTTGAACAGTGGACCCCTACAGAGAGACGTCCTCCTTAACAGGGGTACCTGAAGGAGAGACTCCCTCTTTAACAGGGGTCACTGACAGAGAGACTCCCTCTTTAACAGGTGTCCCTGACGGAGAGACTCCCTCTTTAACAGGGGTCCCTGACGGAGAGACTCCCTCTTTAACAGGTGTCCCCGACGGAGAGACTCCCTCTTTAACAGGTGTCCCCGACGGAGAGACTCCCTTTTTAACAGGGGTCCCTGACGGAGAGACTCCCTCTTTAACAGGGGTCCCTGACGGAGATACTCCCTCTTTAACAGGGGTCTCTGACGGAGTGACTCCCTCGTTAACAGGGGTCCCTGACGGAGAGACTCCCTCGTTAACAGGGGTCCCTGACGGAGAGACTCCCTCTTTAACAGGGGTCCCTGACCGAGAGACTCCCTCTTTAAAAGGGGTCCCTGACCGAGAGACACCCTCTTTAACAGGTGTCCCTGACGGAGAGACTCCCTCTTTTACAGGGGTCCCTGATGGAGAGACTCCCTCTTTAACAGGTTCCCTGACGGAGAGACTCCCTCTTTAACAGGGGACCCTGACGGAGAGACTCCCTCTTTAACAGTGGTCCCCTACAGAGTGACGTACTCCTTAACAGGGGTACCTGAAGGAGAGACTCCCTCTTTAACAGGGGTCCCTGACAGAGAGACTCCCTCTTTAACAGGGGTCCCGGACAGAGAGACTCCCTCTTTAACAGGTGTCCCTGACGGAGAGACTCCCTCTTTAACAGGGGTCCCTGACGGAGAGACTCCTTCTTTAACAGGGGTCCCCGACGGAGAGACTCCCTCTTTAACAGGGGTCCCTGACGGAGAGACTCCCTCTTTAACAGGGGTCCCCGACGGAGAGACTCCCTCTTTAACAGTGGTCCCTGACGGAGAGACTCCCTCTTTAACAGGGGTCCCTGACGGAGAGACTCCCATCTTTAACAGGGGTCTCTGACGGAGTGACTCCCTCGTTAACAGGGGTCCCTGACGGAGAGAATCCCTCGTTAACAGGGGTCCCTGACGGAGAGACTCACTCTTTAACAGGGTTCCCTGACGGAGAGACTCCCTCTTTAACAGGGGATCCTGACGGAGAGACTCCCTCTTTAACAGGGGTCCCTGATGGAGAGACATCCTCTTTAACAGGGGTCCCTGACGGAGAGAATCCCTCTTTAACAGGGGTCCCTGACAGAGAGACTCGCTCTTTAACAGGGGTCCCGACGGAGAGACTCCCTCGTTAACAGGGGTCCCTGACGGAGATACTCCCTCTTTAACAGGGGTCCCTGACGGAGAGAATCCCTCTTTAACAGGGGTCCCTGATGGAGGGACTCCCTCTTTAACAGGGGTCCCTGACGGAGAGACTCCCTCTTTAACAGGGGTCCTTGACGGAGAGACTCCCCTTTTAACAGGGGTCCCTGACAGAGAGACTCCCTCTTTAACAGGGGTCACTGACGGAGAGACTCCCTCTTTAACAGGGGTCCCTGACGGAGAGACTCCCTCTTTTACAGAGTCCCTGACGGAGATACTCCCTCCTTAACAGGGGTCCCTGACGGAGAGACTCCCTCTTTAACAGGGGTCCCTGACGGAGAGACTCCCTCTTTAACAGGGGTCCCGGAAGGAGGGACTCCCTCTTTTACAGGGGTCCCCGACGGAGAGAATCCCTCTTTAACAGTGGTCCTTGACGGAGAGACTCCCTCTTTAACAGGGGTCCCTGACGGAGAGACTCCCTTTTTAACAGGGGTCCCTGATGGAGAGACTCCCTCTTTAACAGGGGTCCCTGACGGAGAGACTCCCTCTTTAACAGGGGTCCCTGACGGAGAGACTCCCTCTTTAACAGGGGTCCCGGATGGATAGACTGCCTCGTTAAAAGGGGTCCCCGACGGAGAGATTCTCTCTTTAACAGGGGTCCGTGACGGAGAGACTCCCTCTTTAACTGGGGTCCTTGACGGAGAGAAACCCTCTTTAACAGGGGTCCCTGACGGAGAGACTCCCTCCTTAACAGGGGTCCCTGACAGAGAGACTCCCTCTTTAACAGGGGACCCTGACGGAGAGACTCCCTCTTTAACAGGTGTCCCTGACGGAGAGACTCCCTCTTTAACAGGGGTCCCTGACGGAGAGACTCCCTCTTTAACAGGGGTCCCTGACGGAGAGACTCCCTCTTTAACAGGTGTCCCTGACGGAGAGACTCCCTCTTTAACAGGGGTCCCTGACGGAGAGACTCCCCCTTTAACAGGGGTCCCTGAAGGAGAGACTCCCTCTTTAACAGGGGACCCTGACGGAGAGACTCCCTCTTTAACAGGTGTCCCTGACGGAGAGACTCCATCTTTAACAGGGGTCCCTGATGGAGAGACTCCCTCTTTAACAGGTTCCCTGACGGAGAGGCTCCCTCTTTAACAGGGGTCCTGACAGAGAGACTCCCTCTTTAACAGGTGTCCCTGACGGAGAGACTCCCTCTTTAAAGGGGTCCCTGACGGAGAGACTCCCTCTTTAACAGGGGTCCCCGACGGAGAGACTCCCTCTTTAACAGGGGTCCCTGACGGAGAGACTCCCTCTTTAACAGGGGTCCCCGACGGAGAGTCTCCCTCTTTAACAGGGGTCCCTGACGGAGAGACTCCCTCTTTAACAGGGGTCCCGGAAGGAGGGACTCCCTCTTTAACAGGGGTCCCGGAAGGAGGGACTCCCTCTTTTACAGGGGTCCCCGACGGAGAGAAACCCTCTTTAACAGGGGTCTTTGACGGAGAGACTCCCTCTTTAACAGGGGTCCCTGACGGAGAGACTCCCTCTTTAACAGGGGTCTCTGACGGACAGAATCCCTCATTAACAGGGGTCCCTGACGGAGAGACTCCCTCTTTAACAGGGGTCCCGGATGGAGGGACTGCCTCGTTAAAAGGGGTCCCTGACGGAGAGACATCCTCTTTAACAGGGGTCCTTGACGGAGAGACTCCCTCTTTAACAGGGGTCCCTGACGGAGAGACTCTCTCTTTAACAGGGGTCCCTGACGGAATGACTCCTTCTTTAACCGGGGTCCCTGACGGGGAGAATCCCTCTTTAACAGGGGTCCCTGACGGAGAGACTCTCTCTTTAACAGGGGTCCGTGACGGAGAGACTCCCTCTTTAACTGGGGTCCCTGACGGAGAGACTCCCTCTTTATCAGGGGTCCCAGACGGAGAGACTCCCTCTTTAACAGGGGTCCCTGACGGAATGACTCCCTCTTTAACAGGGGTCCCTGACGGGGAGACTCCCTCTTTAACAGGGGTCCCTAACGGAGAGACTCTCTCTTTAACAGGGGTCCCTGAGGGAGAGACTCCCTCTTTAACAGGGGTCCCTGACGGAGAGACTCCCTCTTTAACAGGGGTCCCTGAAGGAGAGACTCCCTCTTTAACAGGGGACCCTGACGGAGAGACTCCCTCTTTAACAGGTGTCCCTGACGGAGAGACTCCCTCTTTAACAGGGGTCCCTGATGGAGAGACTCCCTCTTTAACAGGTTCCCTGACGGAGAGACTCCCTCTTTAACAGGGGACCCTGACGGAGAGACTCACTCTTTAACAGTGGTCCCCTACAGAGAGACGTCCTCCTTAACAGGGGTACCTGAAGGAGAGTCTCCCTCTTTAACAGGTGTCCTGACAGAGAGACTCCCTCTTTAACAGGTGTCCCTGACGGAAAGACAACCTCTTTAACAGGGGTCCCTGACGGAGAGACTCCCTCTTTAACAGGGGTCCCCGACGGAGAGACTCCCTCTTTAACAGGGGTCCCTGACGGAGAGGCTCCCTCTTTAACAGGGGACCCCGACGGAGAGTCTCCCTCTTTAACAGGGGTCCCTGACGGAGAGACTCCCTCATTAACAGGGGTCCCTGACGGAGAGAAACCCTCTTTAACAGGGGTCCTTGACGGAGAGACTCCCTCTTTAACAGGGGTCCATGACGGAATGACTCCCTCTTTAAGAGGGGTCCCTGACGGGGAGACTCCCTCTTTAACAGGGGTCCCTGACGGAGAGACTCCCTCTTTAACAGGGGTCCCTGACGCAGAGACACCCTCTTTAACTGGGGTCCCTGACGGAGAGACTCCCTCTTTAAAAGCGGTCCATGATGGAGAGACTCCCTCTTTAACAGGTTCCCTGACGGAGAGACTCCCTTTTTAACAGGGGTCCCTGATGGAGAGACTCCCTCTTTAACAGTGGACCCCTACAGAGAGACGTCCTCCTTAACAGGGGTACCTGAAGGAGAGACTCCCTCTTTAACAGGTGTCCCTGACAGAGAGACTCCCTCTTTAACAGGTGTCCCTGACGGAGAGACTCCCTCTTTAACAGGGGTCCCTGACGGAGAGACTCCCTCTTTAACAGGTGTCCCCGACGGAGAGACTCCCTCTTTAACAGGGGTCCCCGACGGAGAGACTCCCTCTTTAACAGGTGTCCCCGACAGAGAGACTCCCTTTTTAACAGGGGTCCCTGACGGAGAGACTCCCTCTTTAACAGGGGTCCCTGACGGAGATACTCCCTCTTTAACAGGGGTCTCTGACGGAGTGACTCCCTCGTTAACAGGGGTCCCTGACGGAGAGACTCCCTCGTTAACAGGGGTCCCTGACGGAGAGACTCCCTCGTTAACAGGGGTCCCTGACGGAGAGACTCACTCTTTAACAGGGGTCCCTGACGGAGAGACTCCCTCTTTAACAGGGGTCCCTGACCGAGAGACTCCCTCTTTAACAGGGGTCCCTGACCGAGAGACACCCTCTTTAACAGGTGTCCCTGATGGAGAGACTCCCTCTTTTACAGGGGTCCCTGATGGAGAGACTCCCTCTTTAACAGGTTCCCTGACGGAGAGACTCCCTCTTTAACAGGGGACCCTGACGGAGAGACTCCCTCTTTAACAGTGGTCCCCTACAGAGTGACGTACTCCTTAACAGGGGTACCTGAAGGAGAGACTCCCTCTTTAACAGGGGTCCCTGACAGAGAGACTCCCTCTTTAACAGGTGTCCCTGACGGAGAGACTCCCTCTTTAACAGGGGTTCCTGACGGAGAGACTCCTTCTTTAACAGGGGTCCCCGACGGAGAGACTCCCTCTTTAACAGGGGTCCCTGACGGAGAGACTCCCTCTTTAACAGGGGTCCCCGACGGAGAGACTCCCTCTTTAACAGTGGTCCCTGACGGAGAGACTCCCTCTTTAACAGGGGTCCCTGACGGAGAGACTCCCATCTTTAACAGGGGTCTCTGACGGAGTGACTCCCTCGTTAACAGGGGTCCCTGACGGAGAGACTCCCTCGTTAACAGGGGTCCCTGACGGAGAGACTCACTCTTTAACAGGGTTCCCTGACGGAGAGACTCCCTCTTTAACAGGGGTTCCTGACGGAGAGACTCCCTCTTTAACAGGGGTCCCTGATGGAGAGACATCCTCTTTAACAGGGGTCCCTGACGGAGAGAATCCCTCTTTAACAGGGGTCCCTGACAGAGAGACTAGCTCTTTAACAGGGGTCCCGACGGAGAGACTCCCTCTTTAACAGGGGTCCCTGACGGAGATACTCCCTCTTTAACAGGGGTCCCTGACGGAGAGAATCCCTCTTTAACAGGGGTCCCTGATGGAGGGACTCCCTCTTTAACAGGGGTCCCTGACGGAGAGACTCCCTCTTTAACAGGGGTCCTTGACGGAGAGACTCCCCTTTTAACAGGGGTCCCTGACAGAGAGACTCCCTCTTTAACAGGGGTCCCTGACGGAGAGACTCCCTCTTTAACAGGGGTCCCTGACGGAGAGACTCCCTCTTTAACAGGGGTCCCGGAAGGAGGGACTCCCTCTTTTACAGGGGTCCCCGACGGAGAGAATCCCTCTTTAACAGTGGTCACTGACGGAGAGACTCCCTCTTTAACAGGGGTCCCTGACGGAGAGACTCCCTCTTTAACAGGGGTCCCTGACGGAGAGACTCCCTCTTTAACAGGGGTCCCTGACGGAGAGACTCCCTCTTTAACAGGGGTCCCGGATGGAGGGACTGCCTCGTTAAAAGGGGTCCCTGACGGAGAGACTCTCTCTTTAACAGGGGTCCGTGACGGAGAGACTCCCTCTTTAACTGGGGTCCTTGACGGAGAGAAACCCTCTTTAACAGGGGTCCCTGACGGAGAGACTCCCTCCTTAACAGGGGTCCCTGACAGAGAGACTCCCTCTTTAACAGGGGACCCTGACGGAGAGACTCCCTCTTTAACAGGTGTCCCTGACGGAGAGACTCCTTCTTTAACAGGGGTCCCTGACGGAGAGACTCCCTCTTTAACAGGGGTCCCTGACGGAGAGACTCCCTCTTTAACAGGTGTCCCTGACGGAGAGGCTCCCTCTTTAACAGGGGTCCCTGACGGAGAGACTCCCTCTTTAACAGGGGTCCCTGAAGGAGAGACTCCCTCTTTAACAGGGGACCCTGACGGAGAGACTCCCTCGTTAACAGGTGTCCCAGACGGAGAGACTCCCTCTTTAACAGGGGTCCCAGACGGAGAGACTCCCTCTTTAACAGGTTCCCTGACGGAGAGACTCCCTCTTTAACAGGGGTCCTGACAGAGAGACTCCCTCTTTAACAGGTGTCCCTGACGGAGAGACTCTTTCTTTAAAGGGGTCCCTGACGGAGAGACTCCCTCTTTAACAGGTTCCCTGACGGAGAGACTCCCTCTTTAACAGGGGTCCTGACAGAGAGACTCCCTCTTTAACAGGTGTCCCTGACGGAGAGACTCTTTCTTTAAAGGGGTGCCTGACGGAGAGACTCCCTCTTTAACAGGGGTCCCTGATGGAGAGACTCCCTCTTTAACAGGTTCCCTGACGGAGAGACTGCCTCTTTAACAGGGGTCCTGACAGAGAGACTCCCTCTTTAACAGGTGTCCCTGACGGAGAGACTCTTTCTTTAAAGGTGTCCCTGACGGAGAGACTCCCTCTTTAACAGGGGTCCCCGACGGAGAGACTCCCTCTTTAACAGGGGTCCCTGACGGAGAGACTCCCTCTTTAACAGGGGTCCCCGACGGAGAGTCTCCCTCTTTAACAGGGGTCCCTGACGGAGAGACTCCCTCATTAACAGGGGTCCCTGACGGAGAGACTCCCTCTTTAACAGGGGTCCCTGACGGAGAGACTCCCTCTTTAACAGGGGTCCCGGATGGAGGGAATTCCTCTTTAACAGGGGTCACCGACGGAGAGAATCCCTCTTTAACAGGGGTCCTTGACGGAGAGACTCCCTCTTTAACAGGGGTCCCTGACGGAGAGACTCCCTCTTTAACAGGGGTCCCTGACGGAATGACTCCTTCTTTAACAGGGGTCCCTGACGGAGAGACTCCCTCTTTAACAGGGGTCCCTGCCGGAATGACTCCCTCTTTAACAGGGGTCCCTGACGGGGAGACTCCCTCTTTAACAAGGCTCCCTGACGGAGAGACTCCCTCTTTAACAGGTTCCCTGACGGAGAGACTCCCTCTTTAACAGGGGTCCCTGATGGAGAGACTCCCTCTTTAACAGTGGTCCCCTACAGAGAGACGTCCTCCTTAACAGGGGTACCTGAAGGAGAGACTCCCTCTTTAACAGGGGTCCCTGACAGAGAGACTCCCTCTTTAACAGGTGTCCCTGACGGAGAGACTCCCTCTTTAACAGGGGTCCCCGACGGAGAGACTCCCTCTTTAACAGGTGTCCCCGACGGAGAGACTCCCTCTTTAACAGGGGTCCCCGACGGAGAGACTCCCTCTTTAACAGGGGTCCCCGACGGAGAGACTCCCTTTTTAACAGGGGTCCCTGACGGAGAGACTCCCTCTTTAACAGGGGTCCCTGACGGAGATACTCCCTCTTTAACAGGGGTCTCTGACGGAGTGACTCCGTCGTTAACAGGGGTCCCTGACGGAGAGACTCCCTCGTTAACAGGGGTCCCTGACGGAGAGACTCACTCTATTACAGGGGTCCCTGACGGAGAGACTCCCTCTTTAACAGGGGTCCCTGACCGAGAGATTCCCTCTTTCACAGGGGTCCCTGACCGAGAGACACCCTCTTTAACAGGTTCCCTGACGGAGAGACTCCCTCTTTAACAGGGGTCCCTGACGGAGAGACACCCTCTTTAACATGGGTCCCTGATGGAGAGACTCCCTCTTTAACAGGGGTCCCTGACGGTGAGACTCCCTCTTTAACAGGGGTCCCTGATGGAGAGACATCCTCTTTAACAGGGGTCCCTGAAGGAGAGAATCCCTCTTTAACAGGGGTCCCTGACAGAGAGACTCGCTCTTTAACAGGGGTCCCGACGGAGAGACTCCCTCGTTAACAGGGGTCCCTGATGGAGATACTCCCTCCTTAACAGGGGTCCCTTACGGAGAGACTCCCTCTGTAACAGGGGTCCCTGACGGAGATTCTCCCTCTTTAACATGGGTCCCGGATGGAGGGACTCCCTCTTTAACAGGGGTCCCCGACGGAGAGAATACCTCTTGAACAGGGGTCCTTGACGGAGAGACTCCCTCTTTAACAGGGTTCCCTGACGGAGAGACTCCCTCTTTAACAGGGGTCCCTGACGGAGAGACTCCCTCTTTAACAGGGGTCCCTGACGGAGGGACTCCCTCTTTAACAGGGGTCCCTGACGGAGAGACTCCCTCTTTAACAGGGGTCCCTGACGGAGAGACTCCCTCTTTAACAGGGGTCCCTGACGGAGAGACTCCCTCTTTAACAGGGGTCCCTGACGGAGAGACACCCTCTTTAACAGGGGTCCCTGACGGAGAGACTCCCTCTTTAACAGGGGTCCCTGACGGAGAGACTCCCTCTTTAACAGGGGTCCCTGACGGAGAGACTCCCTCTTTAACAGTGGTCCCGAATGGAGGGACTCCCTCTTTAACAGGGGTCCCCGACGGACAGAATCCCTCTTTAACAGTGGTCCTTGACGGAGAGACTCCCTCTTTAACAGGGGTCCCTGACGGAATGACTCCTTCTTTTACAGGGGTCCCTGACAGAGAGACTCCCTCTTTAACAGGGGTCCCTGACGGAATGACTCCCTCTTTAACAGCGGTCCCTGACGGGGAGACTCCCTCTTTAACAGGGGTCCCTGACGGAGAGACTCTCTCTTTAACAGGGGTCCGTGACGGAGAGACTCCCTCTTTAACTGGGGTCCCTGACGGAGAGACTCTCTCTTTAACAGGGGTCCCAGACGGAGAGACTTCCTCTTTAACGGAGGGTCCCTGACGGAGAGACTCTCTCTTTAACAGGGGTCCCAGACGGAGAGACTTCCTCTTTAACGGAGGGTCCCTGACGGAGAGACTCCCTCTTTAACAGGGGTCCCTGACGGAGAGACTCCCTCTTTAACAGGGGTCCCTGACGGAATGACTCCCTCTTTAACAGGGGTCCCTGACAGGACACTCCCTCTTTAACAGGGGTCCCTAACGGAGAGACTCTCTCTTTAACAGGGGTCCCTGACGGAGAGACTCCCTCTTTAACAGGGGTCCCTGACGGAGATACTCCCTCTTTAACAGGGGTCTCTGACGGAGTGACTCCCTCGTTAACAGGGGTCCCTGACGGAGAGACTCCCTCGTTAACAGGGTTCCCTGACGGAGAGACTCCCTCGTTAACAGGGGTCCCTGACGGAGAGACTCACTCTTTCACAGGGGTCCCTGACGGAGAGACTCCCTCTTTAACAGGGGTCCCTGACCGAGAGACTCCCTCTTTAACAGGGGTCCCTGACCGAGAGACACCCTCTTTAACAGGGTCCCTGACGGAGAGACTCCCTCTTTAACAGGGGTCCCTGACGGAGAGACACCCTCTTTAACATGTGTCCCTGACGGTGAGACTCCCTCTTTAACAGGGGTCCCTGACGGAGAGACTCCCTCTTTAACAGGGGTCCCTGATGGAGTGACATCCTCTTTAACAGGGGTCCCTGACGGAGAGAATCCCTCTTTAACAGGGGTCCCTGACAGAGAGACTCGCTCATTAACAGGGGTCCCGACGGAGAGACTCCCTCGTTAACAGGGGTCCCTGACGGAGATACTCCCTCCTTAACAGGGGTCCCTGACGGAGAGACTCCCTCTTTAACAGGGGTCCCTGACAGAGAGACTCCCTCTTTAACAGGGGTCCCTGACGGAGAGACTCCCTCTTTAACAGGGGTCCCTGACGGAGAGACTCCCTCTTTAACAGGGGTCCCGGATGGAGGGTCTCCCTCTTTAACAGGGGTCCCTGACGGAGAGAATCCCTCTTTAACAGTCGTCCTTGACGGAGAGACTCCCTCTTTAACAGGGGTCCCTGACGGAGAGACTCCCTCTTTAACAGGGGTCCCTGACGAAGAGACTCCCTCTTTAACAGGGGTCCCTGATGGAGAGACTCCCTCTTTAACAGGGGTCCCTGACGGAATGACTCCTTCTTTAACAGGGGTCCCTGACGGAGAGACTCCCTCTTTAACAGGGGTCCCTGACGGAATGACTCCCTCTTTAACAGGGGTCCCTGACGGGGAGACTCCCTCTTTAACAGGGGTCCCTGACGGAGAGACTCTCTCTTTAACAGGGGTCCCGGATGGAGGGACTGCCTCGTTAAAAGGGGTCCCTGACGGAGAGACTCTCTCTTTAACAGGGGTCCGTGACGGAGAGACTCCCTCTTTAACTGGGGTCCTTGACGGAGAGAAACCCTCTTTAACAGGGGTCCCTGACGGAGAGACTCCCTCCTTAACAGGGGTCCCTGACAGAGAGACTCCCTCTTTAACAGGGGACCCTGACGGAGAGACTCCCTCTTTAACAGGTGTCCCTGACGGAAAGACTCCCTCTTTAACAGGGGTCCCTGACGGAGAGACTCCCTCTTTAACAGGGGTCCCTGACGGAGAGACTCCCTCTTTATCAGGTGTCCCTGACGGAGAGGCTCCCTCTTTAACAGGGGTCCCTGACGGAGAGACTCCCTCTTTAACAGGGGTCCCTGAAGGAGAGACTCCCTCTTTAACAGGGGTCCCTGACGGAGAGACTCCCTCTTTAACAGGGGTCCCTGACGGAGAGACTCCCTCGTTAACAGGTGTCCCTGACGGAGAGACTCCCTCTTTAACAGGTGTCCCTGACGGAGAGACTCTTTCTTTAAAGGGGTCCCTGACGGAGAGACTCCCTCTTTAACAGGGGTCCCCGACGGAGAGACTCCCTCTTTAACAGGGGTCCCTGACGGAGAGACTCCCTCTTTAACAGGGGTCCCTGACGGAGAGTCTCCCTCTTTAACAGGGGTCCCTGACGGAGAGACTCCCTCATTAACAGGGGTCCCTGACGGAGAGACTCCCTCTTTAACAGGGGTCCCTGACGGAGAGACTCCCTCTTTAACAGGGGTCCCGGATGGAGGGAATTCCTCTTTAACAGGGGTCACTGACGGAGAGAATCCCTCTTTAACAGGGGTCCTTGACGGAGAGACTCCCTCTTTAACAGGGGTCCCTGACGGAATGACTCCTTCTTTAACAGGGGTCCCTGACGGAGAGACTCCCTCTTTAACAGGGGTCCCTGACGGAATGACTCCCTCTTTAACAGGGGTCCCTGACGGGGAGACTCCCTCTTTAACAAGGCTCCCTGACGGAGAGACTCCCTCTTTAACAGGTTCCCTGACGGAGAGACTCCCTCTTTAACAGGGGTCCCTGATGGAGAGACTCCCTCTTTAACAGTGGTCCCCTACAGAGAGACGTCCTCCGTAACAGGGGTACCTGAAGGAGAGACTCCCTCTTTAACAGGGGTCCCTGACAGCGAGACTCCCTCTTTAACAGGTGTCCCTGACGGAGAGACTCCCTCTTTAACAGGGGTCCCCGACGGAGAGACTCCCTCTTTAACAGGTGTCCCCGACGGAGAGACTCCCTCTTTAACAGGGGTCCCCGACGGAGAGACTCCCTCTTTAACAGGGGTCCCCGACGGAGAGACTCCCTTTTTAACAGGTGTCCCTGACGGAGAGACTCCCTCTTTAACAGGGGTCCATGACGGAGATACTCCCTCTTTAACAGGGGTCTCTGACGGAGTGACTCCGTCGTTAACAGGGGTCCCTGACGGAGAGACTCCCTCGTTAACAGGGGTCCCTGACGGAGAGACTCACTCTATTACAGGGGTCCCTGACGGAGAGACTCTCTCTTTAACAGGGGTCCCTGACCGAGAGATTCCCTCTTTCACAGGGGTCCCTGACCGAGAGACACCCTCTTTAACAGGTTCCCTGACGGAGAGATTCCCTCTTTAACAGGGGTCCCTGACGGAGAGACACCCTCTTTAACATGGGTCCCTGATGGAGAGACTCCCTCTTTAACAGGGGTCCCTGACGGTGAGACTCCCTCTTTAACAGGGGTCCCTGATGGAGAGACATCCTCTTTAACAGGGGTCCCTGAAGGAGAGAATCCCTCTTTAACAGGGGTCCCTGACAGAGAGACTCGCTCTTTAACAGGGGTCCCGACGGAGAGACTCCCTCGTTAACAGGGGTCCCTGATGGAGATACTCCCTCCTTAACAGGGGTCCCTTACGGAGAGACTCCCTCTTTAACAGGGGTCCCTGACGGAGATTCTCCCTCTTTAACAGGGGTCCCGGATGGAGGGACTCCCTCTTTAACAGGGGTCCCCGACGGAGAGAATACCTCTTGAACAGGGGTCCTTGACGGAGAGACTCCCTCTTTAACAGGGGTCCCTGACGGAGAGACTCCCTCTTTAACAGGGGTCCCTGACGGAGAGACTCCCTCTTTAACAGGGGTCCCTGACGGAGAGACTCCCTCTTTAACAGGGGTCCCTGACGGAGAGACTCCCTCTTTAACAGGGGTACATGACGGAGAGACTCCCTCTTTAACAGGGGTCCCTGACGGAGAGACACCCTCTTTAACAGGGGTCCCTGACGGAGAGACTCCCTCTTTAACAGGGGTCCCTGACGGAGAGACTCCCTCTTTAACAGGGGTACATGACGGAGAGACTCCCTCTTTAACAGGGGACCCTGACGGAGAGACACCCTCTTTAACAGGGGTCCCGAATGGAGGGACTCCCTCTTTAACAGGGGTCCCCGACGGAGAGAATCCCTCTTTAACAGTGGTCCTTGACGGAGAGACTCCCTCTTTAACAGGGGTCCCTGACGGAATGACTCCTTCTTTTACAGGGGTCCCTGACAGAGAGACTCCCTCTTTAACAGGGGTCCCTGACGGAATGACTCCCTCTTTAACAGCGGTCCCTGACGGGGAGACTCCCTCTTTAACAGGGGTCCCTGACGGAGAGACTCTCTCTTTAACAGGGGTCCGTGACGGAGAGACTCCCTCTTTAACTGGGGTCCCTGACGGAGAGACTCTCTCTTTAACAGGGGTCCCAGACGGAGAGACTTCCTCTTTAACGGAGGGTCCCTGACGGAGAGACTCTCTCTTTAACAGGGGTCCCAGACGGAGAGACTTCCTCTTTAACGGAGGGTCCCTGACGGAGAGACTCCCTCTTTAACAGGGGTCCCTGACGGAGAGACTCCCTCTTTAACAGGGGTCCCTGACGGAATGACTCCCTCTTTAACAGGGGTCCCTGACAGGACACTCCCTCTTTAACAGGGGTCCCTAACGGAGAGACTCTCTCTTTAACAGGGGTCCCTGACGGAGTGACTCCCTCGTTAACAGGGGTCCCTGACGGAGAGACTCCCTCGTTAACAGGGTTCCCTGACGGAGAGACTCCCTCATTAACAGGGGTCCCTGACGGAGAGACTCACTCTTTCACAGGGGTCCCTGACGGAGAGACTCCCTCTTTAACAGGGGTCCCTGACCGAGAGACTCCCTCTTTAACAGGGGTCCCTGACCGAGAGACACCCTCTTTAACAGGGTCCCTGACGGAGAGACTCCCTCTTTAACAGGGGTCCCTGACGGAGAGACACCCTCTTTAACATGTGTCCCTGACGGTGAGACTCCCTCTTTAACAGGGGTCCCTGACGGAGAGACTCCCTCTTTAACAGGGGTCCCTGATGGAGTGACATCCTCTTTAACAGGGGTCCCTGACGGAGAGAATCCCTCTTTAACAGGGGTCCCTGACAGAGAGACTCGCTCATTAACAGGGGTCCCGACGGAGAGACTCCCTCGTTAACAGGGGTCCCTGACGGAGATACTCCCTCCTTAACAGGGGTCCCTGACGGAGAGACTCCCTCTTTAACAGGGGTCCCTGACAGAGAGACTCCCTCTTTAACAGGGGTCCCTGACGGAGAGACTCCCTCTTTAACAGGGGTCCCTGACGGAGAGACTCCCTCTTTAACAGGGGTCCCGGATGGAGGGTCTCCCTCTTTAACAGGGGTCCCTGACGGAGAGAATCCCTCTTTAACAGTCGTCCTTGACGGAGAGACTCCCTCTTTAACAGGGGTCCCTGACGGAGAGACTCCCTCTTTAACAGGGGTCCCTGACGAAGAGACTCCCTCTTTAACAGGGGTCCCTGATGGAGAGACTCCCTCTTTAACAGGGGTCCCTGACGGAATGACTCCTTCTTTAACAGGGGTCCCTGACGGAGAGACTCCCTCTTTAACAGGGGTCCCTGACGGAATGACTCCCTCTTTAACAGGGGTCCCTGACGGGGAGACTCCCTCTTTAACAGGGGTCCCTGACGGAGAGACTCTCTCTTTAACAGGGGTCCCGGATGGAGGGACTGCCTCGTTAAAAGGGGTCCCTGACGGAGAGACTCTCTCTTTAACAGGGGTCCGTGACGGAGAGACTCCCTCTTTAACTGGGGTCCTTGACGGAGAGAAACCCTCTTTAACAGGGGTCCCTGACGGAGAGACTCCCTCCTTAACAGGGGTCCCTGACAGAGAGACTCCCTCTTTAACAGGGGACCCTGACGGAGAGACTCCCTCTTTAACAGGTGTCCCTGACGGAGAGACTCCCTCTTTAACAGGGGTCCCTGACGGAGAGACTCCCTCTTTAACAGGGGTCCCTGACGGAGAGACTCCCTCTTTATCAGGTGTCCCTGACGGAGAGGCTCCCTCTTTAACAGGGGTCCCTGACGGAGAGACTCCCTCTTTAACAGGGGTCCCTGAAGGAGAGACTCCCTCTTTAACAGGGGTCCCTGACGGAGAGACTCCCTCTTTAACAGGGGTCCCTGACGGAGAGACTCCCTCGTTAACAGGTGTCCCTGACGGAGAGACTCCCTCTTTAACAGGTGTCCCTGACGGAGAGACTCTTTCTTTAAAGGGGTCCCTGACGGAGAGACTCCCTCTTTAACAGGGGTCCCCGACGGAGAGACTCCCTCTTTAACAGGGGTCCCTGACGGAGAGACTCCCTCTTTAACAGGGGTCCCTGACGGAGAGTCTCCCTCTTTAACAGGGGTCCCTGACGGAGAGACTCCCTCATTAACAGGGGTCCCTGACGGAGAGACTCCCTCTTTAACAGGGGTCCCTGACGGAGAGACTCCCTCTTTAACAGGGGTCCCGGATGGAGGGAATTCCTCTTTAACAGGGGTCACTGACGGAGAGAATCCCTCTTTAACAGGGGTCCTTGACGGAGAGACTCCCTCTTTAACAGGGGTCCCTGACGGAGAGACTCCCTCTTTAACAGGGGTCCCTGACGGAATGACTCCTTCTTTAACAGGGGTCCCTGACGGAGAGACTCCCTCTTTAACAGGGGTCCCTGACGGAATGACTCCCTCTTTAACAGGGGTCCCTGACGGGGAGACTCCCTCTTTAACAAGGCTCCCTGACGGAGAGACTCCCTCTTTAACAGGTTCCCTGACGGAGAGACTCCCTCTTTAACAGGGGTCCCTGATGGAGAGACTCCCTCTTTAACAGTGGTCCCCTACAGAGAGACGTCCTCCGTAACAGGGGTACCTGAAGGAGAGACTCCCTCTTTAACAGGGGTCCCTGACAGAGAGACTCCCTCTTTAACAGGTGTCCCTGACGGAGAGACTCCCTCTTTAACAGGGGTCCCCGACGGAGAGACTCCCTCTTTAACAGGTGTCCCCGACGGAGAGACTCCCTCTTTAACAGGGGTCCCCGACGGAGAGACTCCCTCTTTAACAGGGGTCCCCGACGGAGAGACTCCCTTTTTAACAGGTGTCCCTGACGGAGAGACTCCCTCTTTAACAGGGGTCCCTGACGGAGATACTCCCTCTTTAACAGGGGTCTCTGACGGAGTGACTCCGTCGTTAACAGGGGTCCCTGACGGAGAGACTCCCTCGTTAACAGGGGTCCCTGACGGAGAGACTCACTCTATTACAGGGGTCCCTGACGGAGAGACTCTCTCTTTAACAGGGGTCCCTGACCGAGAGATTCCCTCTTTCACAGGGGTCCCTGACCGAGAGACACCCTCTTTAACAGGTTCCCTGACGGAGAGACTCCCTCTTTAACAGGGGTCCCTGACGGAGAGACACCCTCTTTAACATGGGTCCCTGATGGAGAGACTCCCTCTTTAACAGGGGTCCCTGACGGTGAGACTCCCTCTTTAACAGGGGTCCCTGATGGAGAGACATCCTCTTTAACAGGGGTCCCTGAAGGAGAGAATCCCTCTTTAACAGGGGTCCCTGACAGAGAGACTCGCTCTTTAACAGGGGTCCCGACGGAGAGACTCCCTCGTTAACAGGGGTCCCTGATGGAGATACTCCCTCCTTAACAGGGGTCCCTTACGGAGAGACTCCCTCTTTAACAGGGGTCCCTGACGGAGATTCTCCCTCTTTAACAGGGGTCCCGGATGGAGGGACTCCCTCTTTAACAGGGGTCCCCGACGGAGAGAATACCTCTTGAACAGGGGTCCTTGACGGAGAGACTCCCTCTTTAACAGGGGTCCCTGACGGAGAGACTCCCTCTTTAACAGGGGTCCCTGACGGAGAGACTCCCTCTTTAACAGGGGTCCCTGACGGAGAGACTCCCTCTTTAACAGGGGTCCCTGACGGAGAGACTCCCTCTTTAACAGGGGTACATGACGGAGAGACTCCCTCTTTAACAGGGGTCCCTGACGGAGAGACACCCTCTTTAACAGGGGTCCCTGACGGAGAGACTCCCTCTTTAACAGGGGTCCCTGACGGAGAGACTCCCTCTTTAACAGGGGTACATGACGGAGAGACTCCCTCTTTAACAGGGGACCCTGACGGAGAGACACCCTCTTTAACAGGGGTCCCGAATGGAGGGACTCCCTCTTTAACAGGGGTCCCCGACGGAGAGAATCCCTCTTTAACAGTGGTCCTTGACGGAGAGACTCCCTCTTTAACAGGGGTCCCTGACGGAATGACTCCTTCTTTAACAGGGGTCCCTGACAGAGAGACTCCCTCTTTAACAGGGGTCCCTGACGGAATGATTCCCTCTTTAACAGTGGTCCCTGACGGGGAGACTCCCTCTTTAACAGGGGTCCCTGACGGAGAGACTCTCTCTTTAACAGGGGTCCGTGATGGAGAGACTCCCTCTTTAACTGGGGTCCCTGACGGAGAGACTCTCTCTTTAACAGGGGTCCCAGACGGAGAGACTTCCTCTTTAACGGAGGGTCCCTGACGGAGAGACTCTCTCTTTAACAGGGGTCCCAGACGGAGAGACTTCCTCTTTAACGGAGGGTCCCTGACGGAGAGACTCCCTCTTTAACAGGGGTCCCTGACGGAATGACTCCCTCTTTAACAGGGGTCCCTGACAGGACACTCCCTCTTTAACAGGGGTCCCTAACGGAGAGACTCTCTCTTTAACAGGGGTCCCTAACGGAGAGACTCTCTCTTTAACAGGGGTCCCTGACGGAGAGACTCCCTCTTTAACAGGGGTCCCTGACGGAGAGACTCCCTCTTTAACAGGGGTCCCTGACGGAGAGACTCCCTCTTTAACAGGGGTCCCTGACGGAATGACTCCCTCTTTAACAGGGGTCCCTGACGGGGAGACTCCCTCTTTAACAGGGGACCCTGACGGAGAGACTCCCTCTTTAACAGGGGACCCTGACGGAGAGACTCCCTCTTTAACTGGGGTCCCGGACGGAGAGACTCCCTCTTTAAAAGGGGTCCATGATGGAGAGACTCCCTCTTTAACAGGTTCCCTGACGGAGAGACTCCCTCTTTAACAGGGGTCCCTGATGGAGAGACTCCATCTTTAACAGTGGTCCCCTACAGAGAGACGTCCTCCTTAACAGGGGTACCTGAAGGAGAGACTCCCTCTTTAACAGGGGTCCCTGACAGAGAGACTCCCTCTTTAACAGGTGTCCCTGACGGAGAGATTCCGTCTTTAACAGGGGTCCCTGACGGAGAGACTCCCTCTTTAACAGATGTCCCCGACGGAGAGACTCCCTCTTTAAGAGGGGTCCCCGACGGAGAGACTCCCTCTTTAACAGGGGTCCCCGACGGAGAGACTCCCTTTTTAACAGGGGTCCCTGACGGAGAGACTCCCTCTTTAACAGGGGTCCCTGACGGAGATACTCCCTCTTTAACAGGGGTCTCTGACGGAGTGACTCCCTCGTTAACAGGGGTCCCTGACGGAGAGACTCCCTCTTTAACAGGGGTCCCCGACGGAGAGACTCCCTCTTTAACAGGGGTCCCTGACGGAGATACTCCCTCTTTAACAGGGGTCTCTGACGGAGTGACTCCCTCGTTAACAGGGGTCCCTGACGGAGAGACTCCCTCGTTAACAGGGTTCCCTGACGGAGAGACTCCCTCGTTAACAGGGGTCCCTGACGGAGAGACTCACTCTTTAACAGGGGTCCCTGACGGAGAGACTCCCTCTTTAACAGGGGTCCCTGACCGAGAGACTCCCTCTTTAACAGGGGTCCCTGACCGAGAGACTCCCTCTTTAACAGGGGTCCCTGACCGAGAGACTCCCTCTTTAACAGGGGTCCCTGACCGAGAGACTCCCTCTTTAACAGGGGTCCCTGACCGAGAGACTCCCTCTTTAACAGGGGACCCTGACCGAGAGACACCCTCTTTAACAGGGTCCCTGACGGAGAGACTCCCTCTTTAACAGGGGTCCCTGACGGAGAGACACCCTCTTTAACATGTGTCCCTGACGGTGAGACTCCCTCTTTAACAGGGGTCCCTGACGGAGAGACTCCCTCTTTAACAGGGGTCCCTGATGGAGAGACATCCTCTTTAACAGGGGTCCCTGACGGAGAGAATCCCTCTTTAACAGGGGTCCCTGACAGAGAGACTCCCTCGTTAACAGGGGTCCCTGACGGAGATACTCCCTCCTTAACAGGGGTCCCTGACGGAGAGACTCCCTCTTTAACAGGGGTCCCTGACAGAGAGACTCCCTCTTTAACAGGGGTCCCTGACGGAGAGACTCCCTCTTTAACAGGGGTCCCTGACGGAGAGACTCCCTCTTTAACAGGGGTCCCGGATGGAGGGACTCCCTCTTTAACAGGGGTCCCTGACGGAGAGAATCCCTCTTTAACAGTCGTCCTTGACGGAGAGACTCCCTCTTTAACAGGGGTCCCTGACGGAGAGACTCCCTCTTTAACAGGGGTCCCTGACGGAGAGACTCCCTCTTTAACAGGGGTCCCTGATGGAGAGACTCCCTCTTTAACAGGGGTCCCTGACGGAATGACTCCTTCTTTAACAGGGGTCCCTGACGGAGAGACTCCCTCTTTAACAGGGGTCCCTGACGGAATGACTCCCTCTTTAACAGGGGTCCCTGACGGAGAGACTCCCTCTTTAACAGGGGTCCCTGACGGAATGACTCCCTCTTTAACAGGGGTCCGTGACGGAGAGACTCCCTCTTTAACTGGGGTCCCAGACGGAGAGACTCCCTCTTTAACAGGGGTCCCAGACGGAGAGACTTCCTCTTTAACGGAGGGTCCCTGACGGAGAGACTCCCTCTTTAACAGGGGTCCCTGACGGAGAGACTCCCTCTTTAACAGGGGTCCCTGACGGAGAGACTCCCTCTTTAACAGGGGTCCCTGACGGAGAGACTCCCTCTTTAACAGAGTCCCTGACGGAGAGACACCCTCTTTAACAGGTGTCCCTGACGGAGAGACTCCCTCTTTAACAGGGGTCCCTGACGGAGAGACTCCCTCTTTAACAGGGGTCCCTGACGGAGAGACTCCCTCTTTAACAGTGTCCCTGACGGAGAGACTCCCTCTTTAACAGGGATCCCTGACGGAGAGACTCCCTCATTAACAGGGGTCCCTGACGGAGAGACTCCCTCTTTAACAGGGGTCCCTGACGGAGAGACTCCCTCTTTAACAGGGGTCCCTGACGGAGAGAATCCCTCTTTAACAGGGGTCCCTGACAGGGACACTCCCTCTTTAACAGGGGTCCCTAACGGAGAGACTCCCTCTTTAACAGGGGACCCTGACGGAGAGACTCCCTCTTTAACTGGTGTCCCTGACGTAGAGACTCCCTCTTTAAAAGGGGTCCATGATGGAGAGACTCCCTCTTTAACAGGTTCCCTGACGGAGAGACTCCCTCTTTAACACGGGTCCCTGATGGAGAGACTCCCTCTTTAACAGTGGTCCCCTACAGAGAGACGTCCTCCTTAACAGGGGTACCTGAAGGAGAGACTCCCTCTTTAACAGGGGTCCTTGACGGAGAGACTCCCTCTTTAACAGGGGTCCCTGACGGAGAGACTCCCTCTTTAACAGGGGTCCCTGACGGGGAGACTCCCTCTTTAACAGGGGTCCCTGACGGAGAGACTCCCTCTTTAACAGGGGTCCCCGACGGAGAGACTCCCTCTTTAACAGGGGTCCCTGACGGAATGACTCCTTCTTTAACAGGGGTCCCTGACGGAGAGACTCCCTCTTTAACAGGGGTCCCTGACGGAATGACTCCCTCTTTAACAGGGATCCCTGACGGGGAGACTCCCTCTTTAACAGGGGTCCCTGACGGAGAGACTCTCTCTTTAACAGGGGTCCGTGACGGAGAGACTCCCTCTTTAACTGGGGTCCCAGACGGAGAGACTCCTCTTAACAGGGGTCCCAGACGGAGAGTCTTCCTCTTTAACGGAGGGTCCCTGATGGATAGACTCCCTCTTTAACAGTGTCCCTGACGGAGAGACTCCCTCTTTAACAGGGGTCCCTGACGGAATGACTCCCTCTTTAACAGGGGTCCCTGACAGGGACACTCCCTTTTTAACAGGGGTCCCTAACGGAGAGACTCTCTCTTTAACAGGGGTCCCTGACGGAGAGACTCCCTCTTTAACAGGGGTCCCTGACGGAATGACTCCCTCTTTAACAGGGGTCCCTGACGGGGAGACTCCCTCTTTAACAGGGGTCCCTGACGGAGAGACTCCCTCTTTAACAGGGGTCCCTGACGGAGAGACTCCCTGTTTAACAGGGGACCCTGACGGAGAGACTCCCTCTTTAACTGGGGTCCCTGACGGAGAGACTCCCACTTTAAAAGGGGTCCATAATGGAGAGACTCCCTCTTTAACAGGTTCCCTGACCGAGAGACTCCCTCTTTAACAGGGGTCCTTGACGGAGAGACTCCCTCTTTAACAGGTTCCCTGACGGAGAGACTCCCTGTTTAACAGGGGTCCCCGACGGAGAGATTCCCTCTTTAACAGGGGTACCTGACGGGGAGACTCCCTCTTTAACAGGGGTCCCTGACGGAGAGAATCTCTCTTTAACAATGGTCCGTGACGGAGAGACTCCCTCTTTAACTGGGGTCCCAGACGGAGAGACTCCTCTTTAACAGGGGTCCCAGACGGAGAGACTTCCTCTTTAACGGAGGGTCCCTGACGGAGAGACTCTCTCTTTAACAGTCTCCCTGACGAGAGACTCCCTCTTTAACAGTGTCCCTGACGGAGAGACTCCCTCTTTAACAGGGGTCCCTGACGGAATGACTCCCTCTTTAACAGGGTCCCTGACAGGGACACTCCCTCTTTAACAGGGGTCCCTAACGGAGAGACTCTCTCTTTAACAGGGGTCCCTGACGGAGAGACTCCCTCCTTAACAGGGGTCCCTGACAGAGAGACTCTTTCTTTAACAGGGGTCCCTGACGGAGAGACTCCCTCTTTAACAGGGGTCCCTGACGGAGAGACTCCCTCTTTAACAGGGGATGCTGACGGAGAGACTCCCTCTTTAACAGGTGTCCCTGACAGAGAGACTCCCTCTTAACAGGGGTCCCTGATGGAGAGACTCACTCTTTAACAGATTCCCTGACGGAGAGACTCCCTCTTTAACAGTGGTCCCCTACAGAGAGACGTCCTCCTTAACAGGGGTACCTGAAGGAGAGACTCCCTCTTTAACAGGGGTCCCTGACAGAGAGACTCCCTCTTTAACAGGTGTCCCTGACGAGAGACTCCCTCTTTAACAGGGGTCCCTGACGGAGAGACTCCCTCTTTAACAGGGGTCCCCGACGGAGAGACTCCCTCTTTAACAGGGGTCCCCGACGGAGAGAGTCCCTCTTTAACAGGGGTCCCCGACGGAGAGACTCCCTCTTAACAGGGGTCCCTGACGAAGAGACTCCCTCTTTAACAGTGGTCCGTGACGGAGAGACTCCCTCTTTAACAGGGGTCTCTGACGGAGTGACTCCCTCGTTAACAGGGGTCCCTGACAGAGAGACTCTTTCTTTAACAGGGGTCCCTGACGGAGAGACTCCCTCTTTAACAGGGGTCCCTGACGGAGAGACTCCCTCTTTAACAGGGGATGCTGACGGAGAGACTCCCTCTTTAACAGGTGTCCCTGACAGAGAGACTCCCTCTTTAACAGGGGTCCCTGATGGAGAGACTCACTCTTTAACAGATTCCCTGACGGAGAGACTCCCTCTTTAACAGTGGTCCCCTACAGAGAGACGTCCTCCTTAACAGGGGTACCTGAAGGAGAGACTCCCTCTTTAACAGGGGGTCCCTGACAGAGAGACTCCCTCTTTAACCAGGGGTCCCTGACGGAGAGACTCCCTCTTTAACAGGGGTCCCTGACGGAGAGACTCCCTCTTTAACAGGGGTCCCCGACGGAGAGACTCCCTCTTTAACAGGGGTCCCCGACGGAGAGACTCCCTCTTTAACAGGGGTCCCCGACGGAGAGACTCCCTCTTTAACAGGGGTCCCTGACGGAGAGACCTCCCTCTTTAACAGTGGTCCGTGACGGAGAGACTCCCTCTTTAACAGGGTCTCTGACGGAGTGACTCCCTCGTTAACAGGGGTCCCTGACGGAGAGACTCCCTCGTTAACAGGGGTCCCTGATGGAGAGAATCACTCTTTAACAGGGGTCCCTGACGGAGAGACTCCCTCTTTAACAGGGGTCCCTTACCGAGAGACACCCTCTTTAACAGGGTCCCTGACGGAGAGACTCCCTCTTTAACAGGGGTCCCTGACGGAGAGACACCCTCTTTAACATGGGTCCCCTGACGGAGAGACTCCCTCTTTAACAGGAGTCCCTGACGGAGAGACTCCCTCTTAACAGGGGTCCCTGATGGAGAGACATCCTCTTTAACAGGGTCCCTGACGGAGAGAATACCTCTTTAACAGGGGTCCCTGACAGAGAGACTCACTCTTTAACAGGGGTCCCGACGGAGAGACTCCCTCGTTAACAGGGGTCCCTGACGGAGATACTCCCTCTTTAACAGGGGTCCCTGACGGAGAGAATCCCACTTTAACAGGGGTCCCTGATGGAGGTACTCCCTCTTTAACAGGGGTCCCTGACGGAGAGACTCCCTCTTTAACAGGGGTCCTTGACGGAGAGACTCCCTCTTTAACAGGGGTCCCTGACGGAGAGATTCCCTCTTTAACAGGGGTCCCTGACAGAGAGACTCCCTCTTTAACAGGGGTCCTTGACGGAGAGACTCCCTCATTAACAGGGGTCCCTGACGGAGATACTCCCTCCTTAACAGGGGTCCTTGACGGAGAGACTCCCTCTTTAACAGGGGTCCCTGACGGAGAGACTCCCTCTTTAACATGGGTCCCTGACGGAATGACTCCTTCTTTAACAGGGGTCCCTGACGGAGAGACTCCCTCTTTAACAGGGGTCCCTGACGGAGATACTCCCTCTTTAACAGGGGTCCCTAACGGAGAGACTCCCTCTTTAACAGGGGTCCCGGACGGAGAGACTCCCTCTTTAACAGGGGTCCCTGACAGAGACTCTCCCTCTTTAACAGGGGTCCCTGACGGAGAGACTCCCTCTTTAACAGGGGTCCCTGACAGAGACTCTCCCTCTTTAACAGGGGTCCCTGACGGAGAGACTCCCTCTTTAACAGGGGTCCCGGACGGAGAGACTCCCTCTTTAACAGGGGTCCCTGACAGAGGGTCTCCCTCTTTTACAGGGGTCCCTGACTGAGAGACTCCCTCTTTTACAGGGGTCCCTGACGGAGGGTCTCCCTCTTTAACAGGGGTCCCTGACAGAGAGACTCCCTCTTTAACAGGGGTCCCTGATGGAGAGACTCCCTATTTAACAGGGCTCCCTGACGGAGAGACTCCCTCTTTAACAGGGGTCCCCGACGGAGAGACTCCCTCTTTAAACAGGGGTCCCTGACGGAGAGACTCCCTCTTTAACAGGGGTCCCCGACGGAGAGACTCCCTCTTTAACTGGGGTCCCCGACGGAGAGACTCCCTCTTTAACAGTGGTCCCTGACGGAGAGACACCCTCTTTAACAGGGGTCACTGACGGAGAGACTCCCTCTTTAACAGGGGTCCCTGACGGAGAGACTCCCACTTTAACAGGGGTCCCTGACGGAGAGACTCCCTCTTTAACAGGGGTCCCTGACAAACAGACTCCCTCTTTAACAGGGGTCCCTGACGGAGAGACACCCTCTTTAACAGGGGTCCCTGACGGAGAGACTCCCTCTTTAACAGGGGTCCCCGACGGAGAGACTCCCTCTTTAACAGGGGTCCCTGACGGAGAGACTCCTTCTTTAACAGGGGTCCCTGATGGAGAGACTCCCTCTTTAACAGGGGTCCCTGACAAAGAGACTCCCTCTTTAACAGGGGTCCCTGACGGAGAGACACCCTCTTTAACAGGGGTCCCCGACGGAGAGACTCCCTCTTTAACAGGGGTCCCCGACGGAGAGACTCCCTCTTTAACAGGGGTCCCTGACGGAGAGACTCCCTCTTTAACAGGGGTCCCTGACGGAGAGACTCCCTCTTTAACAGGGGTCCCTGACGGAGAGACTCCCTCTTTAACAGGGGTCCCCGACGTAGAGACTCCCTCTTTAACAGGGGTCCCTGACGTAGAGACTCTCTCTGTAACAGGGGTCCCCGACGGAGAGATTTCCTCTTTTAAATGAGTTTAAAAGTGTATTGGAAATGTTCATGGTCCCCGCTGCCACCATGTTGTAGTCCGTGATTTCCAGTTCGTTACCAGTCGTTGTGTGAAAAATATTCTTCTCCCCCCTTTTCCAACCGCCTTGCCCGAAACCTTAAATCTGTCCCCACCCACTCCTCCGCCACCCCCTCCCCCACTAACAACCAGTCCTTGTACCGTCAGCCAATGGGAACAGCTTTA